>KN886432.1:32843-56021 GCA_000934455.1 Apostichopus parvimensis
GCTTAGCTGGCAGTTGAATCCATGACTGGGCACATCGCATTTAGCTAGCGACCGTGCGATTCCGCCGAAATGCCGACATTTTGTGGATTTAACGTTTGAAAGGTGGTGAACCAAATTTAGGTTGTTCAGGGAAACTATTTTTGTCGTCATGTGAGGGCCCAAAATAGGGCCTTCTGTGGAGTCAGTCAGTTATAATGAAATGATCGCGAAATTAGTTTTTTCTTAACTTTTTCGTATTCATGACCAGTATGCGTTTTGGTGTGAGTAGCAAAATGTCTGTCATTTTAATTTGCCCGTCATTTTGGGAAATGATTCCACCCGTGGGAGACTTGATCAAGTCAAATATTTAACTTGTTATTCCCGCTTCCTATCTAATCTGATGTCATCATTCTCTGTAAAGAACTACTTGGCGGTTTTACAATTTGAACTTTCCACTGTTTGTGTGTGGAATACGACGTGTGATAATGAACTAACTTGTTGGACCAATCTCTGCTCTTTGACGTTTCTCTGTGGTACGGCTATTGTAAACAAGTTGCAGGTCGTGCCATTATTGAATGGGTGCAATCAAACAACAATTTAGCAGATTTAGTAGAGGAGTATTTTTATTTTTTACGTTTTCGTTCTAATATTGCATGAATGCAAACTACCAAGTGCATATACTGTTGGTTCTTTGTTTTGCAATGGGGCATAGTTTATCCTTAGTAATAAGCGCAACGGTCTATTGCATAAATAAGTTCGTGGCAGGCAGGTGCGTAGCCAGGAATTTGCCAAGGGAGGGGCGAAACTGTAGATTCGGCATTGCAAACTATCTAAGCGTAGCGCCACCATAATTGGCGCGAAGCGTACAAGAAAATTTTGGCTGAAATGCCTCCCAGATCGCTGGAAATGGCAATTCCCAGGCCTTGTAAGTTGCATTTTCTCTTTTGAAAATACTAGCGATATCATAAAAACATTAAAAAAAAAATGCTCAAGGGGGGGGGGCGACTTCCCCCTTCGCCCCCCCTCCCCTTGGCTACGCGCCTGGTGGCAGGGTTCCACTTTATGAGCAAATTTCCCGGAATACGACAATATCAGGATTTTTTTCGGGGAATAACAAGGGGCAGTTCATATACACCCTACAGTAATTAGGGCTAACAACCGTTGAAATCAGTCCATTTCGGGAATTAGTAACCGGATTTCAGGATATGTAGCTGCGCGGTTCGGAGAAATTCATTTTTGAAATGTGGAAACACTGATTATTGTTTGCACCGGCCATGCCATGCATGATCATGTGTCATGCATTGGCTTCCTGTCTCTCAGCGCATGCAGTTTAAGATCCTACTAATTCACACCTACAAAGCGATCAACGGGCTTGCCCTCAACATATCACTGACCTTCTTACTCCTTTGCGTCGGTCAACTACAGTTACGCTTCGCTCTTCCTATCATGCGCATTTGCAATTTACTCCTGGTCCACGTACCCGCAGACGTTATGGCGATCGTGCCTTTTCTGTCGCTGCGCCTTTTCTTTGGAACGAGCTCCCATTTTACGTTCGTGACTCTCCCTCCCTCTGTATTTTCAAGAGACAACTTAAAACATTTCTGTTTGATTCCTATAGTTTCTTTTTTCCTTGGTTTCCTTTGTCTCTTTCCTACTTTTTAAAGCGCTTTGAAACGCTGTTTTGAGCGCTTTATAAATGTAATTTATTATTATTATTATCTTCCGTACCAGTAACAAATCGCAGCAACTTATTAAAATCCTATTATGTAATTGCATGTTTGTCGCTTTGTTGACATGATCGTATTTTTTTTGGGGGGGGGGGTCATACGTCAGTTTTTTTATTTCCAAACGTTTCTATAATTTCATATGCTAAACACCTTTTCATATTTTATTTTAACTATTTTTTTTCAAATATTTTCTATGTACGTATCCTAAAGTTACAAGATTGGAAGCATGTTACATGTGAAATTAATTACAAATTACACATTTCCTGGAAAAGAAACTATGATTCCTTGCCATACAATTGCTCAAAATGCACAAAAATGCTCAAAATTTAAAACAAAAAGATATCGGACTAATGTAGAGCGAGTCAACAGTTCAAATTTGTCCAAGAACTTAGTGAGAGCCAGCAAATATCAGACATTTCCAGCTCATATTTGTAGCACACCCTTGTGGGCATTAACGATTTCATTCAATGGTAAGGATTTAACAGTATAGAAGTTTCATTCCAAAATGTTTCAATATCCAATAAGAACAGTCTTCCTATGTTAATCTAAAATCACAGAAAAAAATGGCCAAATTTGAGCCAATTTGAGATAACCTTTTGTCACCTTGCGGCAATTTTTGCCCATTTGAGAAAACCTGTTGACCCCTTGAATAGCTCAGAGGGTGAAAACCGATAAGAGTAGTTTCAAAGCAGGTTTAAAACCGACTGTAAAAGCAGATTTCATTTCCAGGATGATCGAAAGTCTAATAAAGACCCTTCACAAAACTAAACTGAACTTGACCAAGCTATGTTCACAAAAAGAAAATCACACCATTGGAGAATTCACAGATTAATTGTAGCTTTAATTTTGAAGTAATCGTTTTTAATATAGGTTTCCAGACATTCACACCGGTGGACCTCATGTGACCTTTGACCTATACCAATTCAATATGGGTCTTGAACTCACCAAGCTAGATCTACGTAGCAGGCGTGACATTGATTTAACCTGTGCTTTGTTGAGATATCGTTGTCTACAAGCTGTGTTGTTTGTCAATAATTTCATTAGTAAAGTATAAACTAAACACAAGAGCCCAATGGCGCTATCCAAACTTGGGTGCAAAAAACGTTGGCCAAAAGAGATTTGGGCCCTAAAAAGTCCAAACAAAAACTTTGGTTCCCAAAATGGGCTCAACATAATGCTGAACCCAAGTGGGCCTAAAATGTTAATGCCCACATGTACCAGCTATTAAACTAACAACTGTATTCCAACTTTCCAAGTTTGAATACAATACAATTTATGGTCGTGGAGTTATTACAATTGTACAATTTTGGGCCCTCCCAAAAAGTTGGGCCCACTAAACGTTTGCGCTTAAATGGTCCTAAAATTATTTGGCCCAAACAATCTGACTGAAAAACATATTTGTCCCGCCCAAACAAATGTGGGCCCAAATTGTATTGGGCCTCACAAGTTTTTGGCCCAAAGAATGTGTCCCCAAAATGCGTTTGAGATGAAAGTAAATTTCGGCCCACCTAGCAAAAAATGAATCCGGAATATTTTTGGGCCCAGATGGTCCCAAGAAAATGTAGGCCTTTATGTACCAGCTATTAACCAACAACATGTATTCCAAGTTTGGATACAATCCGATTTTAAGTTGTTGAGTTATTGCAATTTTAAAATTTTGGCCCCTTCCCAAGAATTGGGCCCAATTAAATTCTGTCCCAAATATGGTCCAAAAATATTTGGCGCAAATAAACTGGCTTAAAAAATATTTGCCCCCCCCCCCCCACCCCCTTAACTTGAACGCACGAAATGTGGGTCCGAATGGATAAAGATATTGGGCAGCACAAATTCGGGCCTAAAAATGTGTCCCAAAATGCATTTGAGTTGGAAATATTACTTCGGATCGTAACCAATAAAACGATGTGTAAGTTGTAACCCATGAACCCTTGCGGGTTTCTCCCACATTTTTTGTCGCTTAAACGTCGTAAAAATAATTGCTGACATCATTATAATTAGTATAAAAGGTAACTTTTTTTAGCCCCCCTTTTTTAGCCCCCCTTTTTTAAGCCTTTTTTGACCCCAGTTAGTGTATGAAGGGACTTGATCTGATTGTTATGACATCTACCGTGGTATGACCCGATTGTCTAACTGCCTTTGTGACCATGGCCATTGCTCATTCAAATCTAGCGAAGCGAGGCATTAAGCGCAATTCATGGTTATCGCGAAAAAAACCCAATTATTTCCACATATTTGAAAATCCATTCAAGTATAATTATCAGTGACAAACCCTCACAGTGTTAACTGACCATATTTAACCAGTCTTGCATTCAATGCAAAAGGTTGGAATATCTTTTTACAATCTTCTTTTTTTAAGTTAGCCTTTACATTTCGTCAGAGACGTATATGGAGCAGTGGCGTAGCCAGAGGTGGGCCAGGGGGGGGGGCATTAATACATAATTTCTTGGTAATTCCTACAATCAACCCCCCCCCCCCCCCCTCTTGCCTCCATAACAATAGAATACTGGCTACGCCACTGATATGGAGTTAGTGTTTTATTTTGCCATCTACTAACTTCACATTGCCTTCGAGGAGCAGTCTTCAGAAGGCAAGTCTAACACACGCACACACCGTAAGGCAAAAAAGCACACAGAAACGTCATATAATTATCTCCCTATACATGTAATTTATAGATAGGGGGGGGGGGGGTGAGATATTGTACTTCACCCTACATCAGAATTGTGAGGAAGTGTGCGTGCGTGCGTGCGAGTGAGCAAAACAGTATCGCGAGTAGGTCCGATCATGGATTCTGTTTTAACCTCCATGGTCCGATCAAGTTCAAACTTAGTGGGTTACTGCCTGAGTGACCATGTAAGTTCGTGCCTGCGTAATTGATGACGTCATTTGTAAAAAAAAAGAAGCTAAATAAACACATAAAAATAGGTTTTTAGCCATTTTCTGCTTTTCAACATGTAGGAAAAAGTCATGAAACCACAAGATATGTAGAGAATGATGAGACGAATTTGAAAAAAGCAAAATGTGTGTCGCAAACTCCTCCTAGACCGCAATTCCGATCAACTTCAAACTTGGTGGGTAGGTGCCCGACCATTTAAACGTGTGCTTTCGTGATTGATGACTTCTAAACTAAGTATGAAGTTAGTCCGACCTTCCCTTCTTGAGATATCGTGTTTACAAGGTTTTCACAATTTGACCCCTGGTGACCCCAAATGATCTTTGACCTCCAAAAATAATAGGCTTCTTCTACACATCAAATATGAAATTGGTCGGACCTTCCCTTATTGAGATATCGTGTTTACAAGGTTTTCACAATTTGACCCTTGGTGACCCTAATGACCTCCACCAAAAACAATAGGCTTCTTGTACTTAATATGGTACTTCTACACACCAAATATGAAATTGGTCTGACCTTTCCTTCTTGAGATATCGTGTTTACAAGCTGGGAGTCACAAACGCACTCACACCATCATGAATGCATAGGTTACGGTTATCATCGAAACCAATAAACATAAAAATTGGCTTTTTGCCATTTTCTGCTTGTCAACATGTAGGAAAAAGTCATGAAACCACAAGATATGTAGAGACTGATGGGACACTTTAAAGAAAGGTGCTAACGTGGTTGTTAAGAGTTGAGGTCAAACATCAATTTTGCATAAATTGTGCGAAAAAGTGTCGCAAACTCCTGCTACACCGGAAGTTCAAACTGTGTGAACAAATGGCATACTTTCTAGCGAACTTAGGATGCCAAGAGTTATGTCATGAGATCTGCAGCTCCATGGGTGGCCCTCTTGTTGGCATTTAGATTAACGTTAACTTATTGTTCGCATCAACAGCTGTGCTTTAGGCTACTAAATGTAGTAGAATGTCATGGCTTTTAAAAAGTTCATGTGGTTATTCAAAGACATCTTGTTATTAATGCGAAACAGTTTTCTTTGGTAAACGCTCATATTCAAAGACAAAACGGGTAAGGTGGAGGGAGGGGGCGTGGAGGCTGACAGGGGCGGAGGAAAGGGAGTCAAAAACAGGAAAAGGGAAAAAGTCACAGATTATCAACATTTAGCCGGAAGGAAATGTGCCTTGCTCCTAGTATTGGTTAGGGGCAGTTGTATATAGAGCTGCAACACATATAGGGGGGGGGGGGGGGAGGGGGTATATAGAGGTCTTGTGAAACCATTAAGTAATATTTTGCGACTCGAATGACAGGTGCATGTTGTAAATCTAATACAAAGATAATAAAAATACAATTATTTAAGATCTTTCAATCTATTTTTCACCATTTCTTTAGGTAACAGTCTCGTTCTCTTCAAACATTCCTCTTATCTAAAATATAGCTTTAAGGGTAAAACATTAAGAGCTATTAATTAATGATAAGCGAAGACATCCACCATTGTGAAGTACAGTTACTGATCTTCTAAAAAAATAATGCTACCATAGTCCAAAACAGCTCACCCCCTGAACTCATCCGTTTATCACTCCCAATTGATTACTAAAAAGTGTGTTTGGGGGAGGGAAAGGTGCAGTGCAAACATCCAAAAAACATGGTCTGTTTTTGTACTTTTTGCAAAATAGGAAGTATTAATATGGTTAATATCTATATAATATAAACTTCCCAAGTACAATTTATTAAATGCAAGGACTCGTAGTATTACTCGAGTCCATGCAGCGTTAATTAATAAATATGGTTACAGAACATCCTTCCAATTGGACATTTGTTTTAAAAAACCAAAAAAACCCCCAAATTGTATGAAGATGCCGAAACTAACTTACATGAATGAATTCTTTCATCAGATGGTGTCCATTCTAATGCTGCACTCGTTTCTAAGAGTTAGTAATATTCAAGATCATTCCAACACTCAAATAAATGGTCAATGAAAATCTGATCCTCTACTACATTCACTAATTGTCCACTTACAGAATGCACCCTAACATGCATAATGTACCCTAAAATCAAGGATGAGCCTGGGGTAAAAAAAAAATCACGGAACTTTGCAAAAATTGCGGTATAGGCTCCAGTTTGCGTATGCTACAGTGTGTTAGGATAATAGTTTTTGTCCCGCGGTAGAAAAGATATCACGGATATTCCGCGCATTCGCGGAAAAAGCTCATGCCTTTAAAAGACGGTTAGACCTCAAAAGTATAACAGTGTGGTACCTCATTGCCTTAAAATCTTGCAATAACATGAAAATCAAAAAACAAAAAAAAAAAAAGAAAATGATTTAAAAGAAGAAAAGTGACAATTTGTAATAAGTAGACAATTTGCTTTGAGGGTTGACACTGTCAATGAGGTTACCTAAATTGGGAATGGATTTTTACCAGATCCTGTCGGGGAAGGTTGACAGGCAACTTCCTTTTCACATTTAGCAGGAATAATCCTTGTGTGCTCGACTACCCATCATCCAAATAGGGATAAGAGTTGCCCAATGGTGCTTGGCAATGTGGTCATATTCCAATGACACTACACCCACCCCACGGATGGTCACATATGCAGCTGCACGTACCGCAAGTATTTTCAAACGGGTTAATCTTTGCCGTATACCAAGAATTCTCGGTCTCCGGGGAACGCCGTTTCCAGGAACGATGAAAATTCCATCACTTCCCGGCTGAGAGGCAAGTAGTCTTGGCTCTCTGTCAAGACCATAAAAAACCTCGTGGGATTTGTGAGGAGTTTACTCACCACCTCCACCTGTCTTGGGGCCTCCCCTGTTGAACCCACCTCGGAAGTTCCCTCTTCCAGATTTAAATCCCCCTCCATCGCCCCTGCCTCCTCTGAAACCCCCTCTGCCTCTTCCACCACCACGACCCCCTCCTCCTCTTCCTCTGCCACCTCCCCTACCAAAGCCCCCTCCCCTACCAAAGCCTCCTCTTCCACCACGGAAACCACCTCTCCCTCTGCCTCTCCCGCCATATCCTCTGCCACCTCCAAATCCTCGACTCCTTCCAAACGAGTTACCATGATAGAAGTCTGTGAAGAAATTATCCGGAAATTCGTCCAACGTCTCCACCTGAGTCTGTTCGTCGTCAGCGAAAGCATCCTGAAAAGGTGAATAAAAACTTGTCAAAACGACGAAGAAGGACGACACCCTTCCGAGGGCTCAAATAACTACTTTGGAGCAGCAAATATATCCAGCGGTTTCTATGCCGCAGAATCTGTTACTCTCTGAGGGTCATGGAGGCTAGCTTGCTAGGGGGCACCGACATCTCTGTGGCATCAGTGCTACTACATAAGAACAACAACAACAACCCACAAAGCTAATTAAATTAAAGCGAGTTGGCCTTCAATTGCACTAGAGGCTCTGTGGCGTCATTCTGATATTACCTCTCACCAAGAAAAGCTTGAAGCCGACAGAGTCAAGTAAGCTAAAGAAAGGTGCTTGGAATGGCTGTCCATTGTTTGCTTGCTATATCAGAGATGGTTCCCACTGTTTCTCTTGTAATATCTAAACGTCTCTTTTTGCATTCTTGAAATTGTGTAGAAACTTAAAAGCAAAATTTTGCATCATCTTTTTCATTTGTTGTATCAGATACAATAATCTGCGAGTGTTTTCCCAGTTTTTTACAGTATCTCCTAACCTCCACGCAAATCCTCTGTGGTTGACAATTTCTTTTATACGTCAGACATTTCACTGTCTCTCTGGTGGATCAGTAGTTTGATTTCTACCATCAATTAGCGCTTGGCTATCAGACGGCAATTCCTGTTACATCATTTCCACCTTATCACTTCTTGCCTTTTGGTTCTTCAGAACAAGAAATAGAACTGGCATTAGGCCTCAAAAACTACTCCCGTAACTAACCAATGTATCGTCATGGATGTATCAAACAGAACGAATTACTTTGTGCAAAGTTTTCTACCACATGCTTGTTCACACAACTGACGACAGAAATAAGTACCAGCCTTGCTTTATTAAACCAATGATAGAAGAATTAGAAGGTAACACAGTAATTGATGCATTAAACAGACTTTTGACAAATTTATCCGTTCAGCTCGTAGCTTCAAGTCCCCGTCAGAGAGTGTAAGACCAAACTTTTTTGTAGAAATAGTCGTGCATGATTTCTTATAGATCTTTGAGCAACTTTGCAATTTTTTTCGACTAGGTATCACTGTGCGTTCACTCTAAGGGGTGTGGAGTGGGACATGGGGAATATTCCAGGACACTTCTAAACCACTTGAAGATGGTACTTACCAGAACTTGCTTTTCTATCTCAAATTCAGTATCAAAGAGGGCGGTCTTCCGGTCTTTACTGAGCAGGACCGAATTCTTCTGCATCTTAAAAGCGTCATCTCCGAGCTTTCGTTGGAGGATGTCAGATAGCTCATCGCGGTTTCCAATGGAGAGTTCACTCGTCATTTTGAAGGTAGATTTTCTCTGAATACGGGGGAAGAGAATGTCATAGGGTAAGCTTCCTCAATTTACGAGAAATGATTCTAAGAAGGGAACATTTTGAGCAGCAGCTTTAATAAATTGCTTTTGACTTCTGTATTTTATTTGGTTTTTATTATTCTTTCTTTTACATCACACTTCCCATTTTGTACAATATTTGGTCACACATCAATTGAGTTGAATCATATTTCAGGGAGTGTACTGTAAAAATAGCAATACTGGGGTAAACTTAGTCAAGAAATATTTTCTGCTCCTGCTTTACAGGGTGGTGGGGGGGGATGTACAATTTACAAACCGAATCAGTTCCAGCATATATCTGTTGCCAACCCCCCCAAAAAACGATTAACTTGTCTTTAAAAACAAATGGCATCACAGACCATCAAATGTTATTAACTAACAGATCCATTTATTTCTACTCCAGTCAGAAGATCAGTAATTGATAATCCTCGTCATGAAAGAATCAGACGGCAATTCCTTTGACATCATCTCGACCGACTTTTAGGATAGAAAGTTGTATACAAATTGCAACATCTGCCTGAACTAGTTACCGAGTGAATGTACCTTGAACTTTAGACTCATCTACTTGACATTTGCAAACATAACTGACACTCGTGTCACTTGAAAGTGATTTTAGATTGTGTCTGTGGCGAGTTGCTTCAGTGTCCATGGAGCACATACAAACACACACGAGTATAACCAGCACCTGCTTAACTGCACACGGTTAACAAAGTCTTTCCCCACATCTGATGGGATTGATGAGAACACTCACCTTGACATTATTGATTCAAGTTTTGAACTGTCAGTGATACTATGACCAAGCCATACCATAGTTAAAAACAACCGACATCCTGTGACACACTTTCAACTTTCCTGACACAGTTTCAACTGGATTAAATCTAACTGCTTTTAACATTTACATCTAAAGCTGGTTATTAAATACACCTGGTCAAGATAGCCACTACTATGTGTGGTAACACTCACCGGTAGACAGGTCAAGCTTGATCTTCTGCACATATCCTGCAGGCCTGCTACATGGGCAAGAAGAGATGTGACCGTTTCCAATGGGCCATATTTATCCAGAAGAGACTGAGCCCTACTCTCAAGCATCTCCTTGGACTGCTGCGGGACTTTCTCAAAGGAACTAGAATTGAAATGACAGAAGAAAGAAGAAATTCAACGAAAAAAATATCACTGGTGGTAGGTCATATTATGATATTAATTTCAGATGATGGAAATATGCAGAGTATTCCTTTGATTCACTGGTTGTTCATCTGATCTGCTGCTTTTAGGGTTGGTTGTGGAGTGCATGTTCTATTGTACTGTACAACAGAAGTACTTCATTTGCACAGACAACACTTTCAATGTATCTGAAAGCACGAGTGCCCAGTTTTTGTAGTCCCCCCATCGGTTAATCCAACAATCTCTCCCAGACGAGAGTTGACAGCTCTACTTTAACTTCATTCATGGCTGACCAGGTATGTTTTAACCAATAAACACATCGCACATAGAGTGCTAGAATAAGGTGACCAGACGTCCCCGATTTTCGGGGACAGTCCCCGATTAAAGTGTGCTGTACCCTATGAACAAGTGTCCCCGAAAATGTCCCCGATTCGTCAAAATGTTCAGGAATTTCGAAAATATCCCACATCATTAGTAAAATAATTGTAAAAACAAAATTTAGTCAAGTGTGCAGTCGCAGAACAGAACTTACAACCAGTATTTCAGGTGGGCCAGTGTAAAGTGGAAACACTGTTAAAAATATGCTAGATAGATCTAGCCTAGCACTCTTAAGACCGTATAATTGGCAACTACGGCGACACAACGACACTTATAGTGTGAGCATGAGCAACTCACAAGAACCACGTAAAGTAAGGGAATTTCATCTAATAAAAAGCTACATTTTTTGAAAATAAAATTGATTTAAAAGTGCTTCTAAGTATCACCATTTTACATCTAAGCACCTTAAGCACTTGAAAATTTTCCTTAGACCCCTCTATCCATATCAGTCACACAATAAATGTCCCTGATTCCAGTCAGGAAAATATGGTCACCTTATGCTAGAATGAAGTTGCCAGCAGACAGTATAATCAATCTCCTTCTGATCCATCCATTTTGATGTCATCTCTCAAAGCATTTGAAGAAAGAATTTTCCATGCATCACACATGGATTTTTTCCCCCCTGTGATTTGGGATTAACACTTAAATGACAGCAGTTGGAATGTTGCAGAGTAACATTCCAAACACAACAACTTACTTTTCCAGGTTTTCAAGTTTGCTTGTGTAGAGTTCTTCTGGCTGGGGTGGAGGTACTTGCTTAAACTTAAGTTGCTGTCGGATGAAAGCACATGAGACATTAAAAGTCATTTCATCATATTTGCAACTTGTTAGGAATACAGAGATGAATATGTAGATTATATATATATTGAATATATGTAGTTACTGTTCACATGTAGTTACTGTTCACATGTAGTTACTGTTCATGTTGTTCCTGCTCACATGTAGTTACTGTGCACATGTTGTTCCTGTTCACATGTTGTTCCTGTTCACATGTAGTTACTGTGCACATGTTGTTCCTGTTCACATGTTGTTCCTGTTCACATGTAGTTACTGTGCACATGTAGTTACTGTTCACATGTTGTTCCTATTCACATGTTGTTAGTGCTGTATCAATAATTTTAATGTTACTCACCGCTCTTCTTTCAACGTTCTGTAGTTCCTGCTCGCATCCTGGCATGTAGAGACATATACTTACACCAGGTCTGCCTGCACGCCCCGTCCTCCCTGATCTGTGAATATAACTGTCTACGTCCTAGAAGAAACAGAAAACAAGATTGGTGTAACAATTAAAATTTATCTTTAAATCTAAAAAGTATTCCTATCGAGAATAACAAAGTTAATTTTGGGTTTACATCTGACAGACGTGATTGGAATCAATTTACTTGAAGGTCAACAATGCTACAACTTCAACAAGCATTTCAATTCCATCACCAAAGTAGTCAACTGCAGTCAAACTCTGAAACAACTGGGAATAAAAAAGGGTGTTTGTGAGGTATGTGGGGGGGGGGGGGGGGGATTCCTAGAACATATTTTGAGGCCCCTTCACACTTTTACTTCCACAATGCTCTTCACTTGATTGAAACTTTGTTTAGTCCGTTTTCCTCATTTAAATATTACAAAGTGTTTTGTGAGATCATTCAAATCAGCCCCCACTCATCCTTGTTTTGTTGGCAAAGGACTTTCTGTTTTAATATCCTGCAATATGCAGATGAGTAACAATTAGTCAGCAGGTTTCACATCTATATGATATACTGTACTCAAAGATGACAAGTCCTTAACATCGCTGATCATGCAAAAACTGATGAAAACAGAGCAAAGCCCTTGTTGCAAATTATATTCCTTTCAAATTAATTGCCTGCCATTCGGCACGACATTCCCTAGTCCATGACTTCCATCCATAACTTACATTGGGTGGCTGACACTGCAGAACTAAGTCCACTTCTGGTATATCTAACCCCCTTGAAGCCACATCTGTGGTCACTAAAACCTTAAAAAGACCCTGACGAAATTTCTGTAAAAGAGAAGTTTGACAAACCATAAATAATTACAAAGTTAAATACAATAATTTGGTTTTTCATTGATTAATCAGTTTTCCAGACAGCTTCAACGCTTGAAGCATTTCAGAAAATCTTTAGTAAGAGGATTAGTGTGAACTGGAGCCATCAGTGTGAACTAAGACCATCAAGTATGCAAACCGAAGCCATCAGTGTGAACTGAAGCCATCAGTCTGAACTGAAGCCATCAGTTTAATCCTGTCAACCAGAGTCATTTAATCCAGTTGTATTATTGAGGCTTAATCACTAGACTTCATCAAAATTTGCCAAGGGGTAGATTAAGATTAAAGGATGGCTTTGAGCCAAAATTTTAGTCTCGATATGCGGAAAAATGGAAAAAATGTGAGCAATAGTAAAATGTCTACAGCTATTCTGGTTTTCAAGTTATTCACCTTTCAATGTACTCAATCTCAGAAGTGCTCCTTTACACCTAAATTGATAAGGAAGAATAGCAACTAAGTTGCATGCCTTTAATGGTTTTCTTAATTTATCGCTTCATTAATTCAATTAACTCAACTAACACCTGTTCGTTTACCTTATAAACCACTTGGATTCAACTCAATGCCATTTATCCTTGACATAATTGCAATATATCGTAAACAAGTCATTTTGAGAGGCGTAAAAGTCTTATGTTCAAGATCCTGTTGAGTTTCCTGTTGAACCTGAGAACCGACCTTTATTTGATCTGTGCGTGCCAGTCAATGCCATTTATCCTTGACATAATTGCAATATATTGATTATATAGTCTGCTGTAGTCTTTTAACTGATGAGCCTAAGCTCTGTTTAAAAGGGTCAGTTCATTCAAAAATTTCAATTTTTTCAAAACTGAAACAAGGACTGATAGTGTTTTTTTGTAATCTACAAAATATGAAAATAAACTTTGTGCCCTAAGCCATCCTCTAAAACAGTACTCCAAATGGGATACGTTTTACTAAGCGTGCATTATAGGTCTTACAACCTAATAACTTTCTCTTTGTGGTGGTATTTAGATAGCTGGTCGTGTTTCCATCGCAAAATGAATAAGCCAACGATACAATTTTAAAAGTCTCATCCTGTATTGTCACAACTGATGTTTAGAAACCTCAACAAAATCCAACCAGTAACACTCAGCAAAATACTGACAAAACTTATATTTTGTCAATCTGTGATGCCAATGGAGGAAAAAGAGACCTTGATGTCTCTCACTTTGTTGTTTCGTTTCATGTTACCAAGGTGAATGTAAGCAGTCATATTGACATTGCTCAGCTTTCATATAAGGTTATCATCTTAAAAGATTTTTAGATACAGCATTCTCAAAACTCATCTCAGTTAGCCAATGTATATACTTGTTCTTCAGTCTTGGGTGTGAAGGACCAACAAAACATTGATATCTCCTGAATGGACATTTAAATTCTGTAAGATATTCAGTAGCCGTTTGGCGACGTTGTGCGCTAAAGTTAACACTACCACATCGATCAAAGATTGGGTTTGTTTCGCCAATAATAATTCAGTGTCGTACATCCAATAAACTCCACAGCATATTTGGAGTGTTTGCAGATTATCAATCAACTTAAAACAATCCGTTTATTTTTCCTCCAGTCGGTAGATCAGTATTTGATAATACTCGTCACGAAAGTTTCAGACGGCAATTCCTTTGACATCATTTCGACCGACTTTTTGTGAGGAAAATGAAACAAGACTTTTGTGAATCGGTCTTGTTTACCAATTGCCTCTGTTTGTGCATGTGTACACTTATTTGTCACTCATGTATCACTCATCTGGTTAAAAATTGTCCATGGTGAATCGTTTAGGAATCCATCTGCCACACACACGCACACAAGCACACAGACAGCATACACACATACTATACATGGTATTATAGCACCTGCTGAACTAATTGTTATTCGCCAAATACGACAATAAGACCACTCATTTGAAAATTAAATCATTGGTGGTACACCACTGCTTAATGATTAAAAAGTCACAAAAATGCACAGAAACCACACACACCAAAACAACATTGATAGTGACGATAGATTGCTGTGTTTCAGTCGTACTGCCAACTGACGCTTGTTCAAGAACATAACAAAGTACAGATTAAGTTGCTAAAATGGCTTTTACTAGAAGAATTTACTACCACTGTCTTGTCAACACCATTGCAAAGGTTTAGATAAGCCATGTTGAAGAAGCCCAATCCTTATGAAGTTGATTGAAGCAGTGGGAGTTGAATTGTTTGTACTTCTTAACACTGAAACCCAGATCTATGCATCACATCTATACCAGTCCCTATTCTTCCCTTGTATTTTGAATAGTAGACATTTGAACTGATTTGCCAAAATTTGTCCAAATGTACCCCAAAATCTTCAGAGGCTGAGCCAGTTAAGTTGACACCCACCCCCAGGGACAAATACATCCAGTATAATACCTGAGCAAAATGTTACATGCAAAATTGCTACTGTATAAAAGTTAGAAGTTTGTATAGCAGTATTTGTACACAAGTTAGAGTTGCAAAATTTGAAATTATTCCCTGCAGACCCCCCCCCCCACCCCATTCCTGACTATCCTACAGTGGAATAAGACCGTTGTCTAGGGAATGAAAACAAAAAACTAGGAAGGAAGAAACAAAAGACTTCCATCAGTTAATTTGAACCCAAGCAAACATTAAACTTACATTTAGCGTTAGTTCCCTCCTTGCCTGTTCGATGTCACCGTGTAGAAGCATGGCATGGAGTCCAAAATTATCGTCTCCCAGCATGGAATTCACTTGGTTTTTGGTCTGACAGAATACAATACCTTGGCCGGATTTCCCAGCATACCTTTGGAAAATGTCAGTGATGAGGCCTGGTTCCAGACCCGGTTTGCAACGTATAGCTAAATGCTGCAATAAAGGATAACGGGCAGAGAGAAACAGGGTCAACATAGTATTTACTACTGAAGAAGATGACAGTACGTATTCAGTACTAGACATAGAACAGGACAGGACATCTTGAACAAACCTGTCTACATCAATTGAAATGGCCAAATCTGGATAAACTTTCCATGGCAACACAGTTGCATCAAGCTATATTAAGATAGCACAATTTTGTTTTCGCACGACTTATGAATATTTGCAATAAATAGCACAGTACATTAATGCTTCAGATCAACAGTTTCCAAAATGCATTTTCAAGCTGTTAGTGTGTGATAGATATGTTTGTAACCGCCTCTAGCTCTTCTATGATCAGTGACAATGTTCAACGACTCTCTACACATCCACTCCATTCTTCCCATCCTACCCTCCCACCCACATCCACCCATCCTTCCCCCTCCCTCCCCCCAGAAAAAAAAAGAGAGAAAAGAGTCAAGACATACCGTGACAGTTGTTGCAGTTTGCAGTCCTTCTTTCCCAACAAGATCTATTGTTTTATAACTATTGTTCAAGAATTTGTTAGCTATCATCAACGACTCTCTACACATCCACTCCATTCTTCCCATCCTACCCTCCCACCCACATCCACCCATCCTTCCCCCTCCCTCCCCCCAGAAAAAAAGAGAGAAAAGAGTCAAGACATACCGTGACAGTTGTTGCAGTTTGCAGTCCTTCTTTCCCAACAAGATCTATTGTTTTATAACTATTGTTCAAGTATTTGTTAGCTATCTTCAACACCCACGGAGGCATCGTCGCTGAAAACAGTAACGTCTGCGGATTTGACTGACTTTCTGTAAAACAAAGACGATAGTTTACAAAGAGTTACTGACGGGTATTTTACAACTATATGACAACAGACAGTCCAGGACTGATTTTCAAGGAATCCTACATTAGGATGCTTTTCATGCTATTATCATGACAGAAGGGTTTTCCGTTTGTCAGTAGAAAAGAAAAGGCTGTCCCACATTCTACCAATTAACATCAAAAACGAGTTGGGTACCTCACATGAGCCCTGTAGTTTTTTCGTACCTCACAAGAGCCCTGTAGTTGTTATTATCGGCAAATATCATTGGACTGCTCCTTTAACATTGAACAGTTACTGATGTGTGTTGCAATTCAGAAAATGCCAGTGAAAACTTGATGTTAGCCAGTAGTTTTGTTTTTTTTGTAGTATTTTTGGCTAAAATTGTGAAAATTCTAGGCCTGTTGCTCATCAAAAAGTATCTTCAGGCATGTCACACTGACAATGAAATGAACAAATCCGTTTATTTCTACTCCAGTCAGAAGATCAGTAATTGATAATCCTCGTCATGAAAGAATCAGACGGCAATTCCTTTGACATCATCTCGACTGACTTTTTGGAGAAAATTCAACATATTTGTAAGTATCTGCATATTAATTGTTTGTCAAGGCTTCTAGTGTGAATATTTGGTAGCTACGCATCTGTCACAGGACTTCCAAGGGAAATTTGGTCATCTCGAACAATGTTTAGTCAGAGGATCATTAAATATCCGTCATGAACAATGATGGATACATCTTCTACTTGTCCTAACTACTCAAATACAGAACAATGTTTAGTCAGTTTAGTAAATGTTTACTCAAATACAAAACAGACTGATGTTTTCAAAGGCTGCAAATTGCACACAGCCTATCAAGACAAGTAACACGAGAAGGCTATCATCATCCTTTGAGCCAAATGGACTTCAAAGAACGTTTTAAATTGGACACAGAAAGCCGGACCCCACTGCCCTAATACAGTACAGAAGGTCAGACCCCTTACAACATCATACCCCTGTAGGCATATTTGCCATCGCAGTTCAGTCAGCATGTGACAATCACATGTACGAAGTTGGCATTCTTTTTTCCTTCCTCTTAGTAATTAGCCATCTACCCATCCATACTTAAAAATCACACCTGAGTCGGTCACATTCTTAAATTGACATGAATTTGACATAATTAGCAGACATTGCTGTGTTATGAGACTTTTATAACAAATTTCAAAGAGGGGAGGGGAGGGGGAGGGGTGGATGGGTATGAACTATGTCGTGTGCTATATCTATGGGTTGTGCGGAAGAAGGTTGCACTACCATTTTAAGGGTCTACCACTTACCCCTGGAGTAGGAAGGAGTAATTAAATTCTCTACATCAGCAGCAAAACCCATGTCCAACATGCGGTCCACTTCATCCAACACCACAAATTGCAACTGCGATAGGTCAAGAGCTTGCCGTTGGACGAGATCGCCGATACGGCCCGGGGTGCCAACGACTACATCGACTCCTCTTCGCAGGGCATTTGTCTGTTGATTGTAGCTAACACCACCATATACACAGAGGCAG
Source organism: Apostichopus parvimensis (assembly GCA_000934455.1). Lineage (NCBI taxonomy): Eukaryota > Metazoa > Echinodermata > Holothuroidea > Aspidochirotida > Stichopodidae > Apostichopus > Apostichopus parvimensis. Next base: position 50,758 of record KN886432.1, read on the forward strand.
TGGAGTTGAGGATCCATTGATTGGTAACATTTGAACACCTAGATGAAGACGAGTTCAAACAAGATGAAAGGTGTATTATACAGTTTAGAGTACTTGTATATTACTTGACTAATCTTCCATGCAGTGCTTATGTCGAAACCTTACATCACCATACCATACACAAAGAATATTTGGGAGTCATTAAATTGTAATCTACAGGCTCCCGCAACTTGGCCCCAGAAAAAAAACCAAACCAACAACGCCAAGAGTGAAAACCTCCGGAAAAAAACGGTTCATGAACAAAAAAATTTGAATGGGAAAAAAACAATTTTTAACCGGAAATTTGGTGGTAAAACTTAAACCTCAACCGAAGAAAAGCGTTTCCTAACCAAGTTTTAAAACCAACAAAACCCTGCAAAAGAAAAAAAGGAACCAAAAAAAAAAAAAAGAAAAGCAAAGAAAAAACCAATCAAGGATTGGTGGGGCAAACCAAAAGGGGAAAAAAGGCCGGAAAACAATTAAAAAAAGGGGAAAAAATGAAGGGGAAAAGGAAATTGGTAAGTTCCAAAGTGGAAAACCCGCAATAAAGTTAAAGAAAAAAGTAAAAAAAAAAAAAAAGAAAAGGGTGGAAAAAGGGAAAAAAAAAAGAAACAACAATTCCGCAAGGGAGGGAAAACCCAAAAGAAAAAAGCTCATTTCCATGAAAACTGGTGGCCTGTTAACAGATCCATTTATTTCTACTCCAGTCAGAAGATCAGTATTTGATAATCCTCGTCATGAAATATTTCAGACGGCAATTCCTTTGACATCATCTCTACTGACTTTTGGGAGAAAATTGAACAAGTAGGGAGAATAGATAACATGGTGTCTTACTCTACACACCTCTCATTACCCTTGATGATCTAAACAAATTTATCTAGCTTATGAAGATGTCTTGCTCCCCCACAGAAATAATGTATACATAGCATTACCCTACCTTTAGTAATTTATTACAACTTGATAGAGTTCAGTTTTTCGACATTTAACTTAACTTTGACATTCACATGATGTAATCTTTTCACAGTCAACCAACCTGAATTGCCAGCTCCCTTGTTGGTAGAAGTGTCAAAACAGCTGGAGCTCTCCCAACTTTCTTGTTGTGATGTTTTAGTTTCTCGATAAGGGGTAACACAAACGCCAGCGTCTTGCCGGTACCAGTTCCTGTAATGGACGAAGAGGATCAAAGGGTTTGGTGCTGAAAGTTTGTTCCTAGTGCACATGCCCTAGGTTGGAAATATTAGATACCAAAATAAAACATCGAAGATAACATTCTGAATCCAACATCCCCTTACTCCACCCCTCCCCCTCCTCCACCATTCTTTGTTCCTCCACCATTCCCCTTCCTACACCCCACCCCCTTCCTCCACCCTTCTACACCCTTCCTCCACCCCTTCCCCAACCCCTCTTCCGACATTATCCCCAGAATGGATAACTGTACACTTACTTGCTTTCACGATAACATCAGTGCCACTGAAGACATCCGTGAATGTTTTGGATTGGACTTGAAACAGATAATTGACTCCAGAAGCTGTAAAACAGAACAACAGATAGATTTAGACAATAGTACTGCCGATTTGTACTGCACACTGTGGATCTTGGTGGCATTCCTAAATGATTGGGCAGGAATGTAATTTATAAATCAGGGAAATACAAAAAAATATGGGCAATTAGGGGTAGGTTTCTTGAGTTAACACTCTTGACGCTGTATTCACTGGGGGGGGGGGGGTGGTGCTAAGTCTGACAGAATGAGACCATTTATTACTTTAACTTGATAAATTGCCTCTTTGTTACCATTTTTAACAACCTTTACCCATGGTGTACACATTACAAATGGGTCAGCTCACAACAAGAATTTTTGAAACAAGAATTCTAAATAAATTTGAACAACATTTACAGCTTATGTCCAGTAAGTACTGTAGCTACATACCTTTAAGTTGTGTGATAGTCTCTTCAGACAATTCAAAGTTTTCAAAGGCACCCTCCTGTTTGATCTTCTCTGGGTCAATAGTTGTCTGAGAAAAAAGAGTTAAGAGAGAAATTGCATACTGTCATACATGTTTTACAACAAATTGTCTTTTCAAGTGCAGTATATTACTTGTTTTCTTCCATACAGTGCTTATGTCGGCACCTTACATCACCATACCATACACAGAGAGTATTTGGGGGTCATTAGATTGTCATCTATATTGCTCCGGCACTCTTGCCCCAGAGAAAAATTGAAGCTAGCACGGCTGGGATTTAGATCCTCTGTAAAATACTGTTTTATGATCAAACCATTTTGATTGGTAACGTACCTTTTTTTTTTGTGAATTTCGTTTTTAGATATTTATCTTCATCTGATGAAAGGCTTTCTTAGCTAGTTTTTATATCCACCATACTCTTGCACAGTAAACAATAAAGCCTAAAATATAAGTCAGAAGATCAGTATTTGATAATCCTCGTCATGAAATATTCAGACGGCAATTCCTTGACATCATCTCGACTGACTTTTTGGAGGAAATTAAACAAGTCGGGAGAACAGATAACATGGTGTCTTTCTGGGCACACCTCTCATTCTCTTTAATGAACTCAACAAATTTATCTAGCTAAGGAAGATGTCTTGCTCCCCACTTTCAAGTGCCGATATCAAGCAAATCTGAGATGAGTTATAACAATGTGTAATTTAACGCAAATTTATCAGTCAAGATTACAAAAGGAACAGCACTCCATACCCTTATCTTTTTAAACGTGCCTTTCAACACTAAAACAGTTTGTACACTAAATTAAATTCGGGACGAGAAATGGGTGGAAAACTTTGAGAGCGACAATCAAAGACTCGATTAGAAGTGAACAAATTGTTATGAACGTAAATCGTCAAAAATATTGAAAAATCGACCAAGTCCTGTAAATGTGCAAAAATAAATTCATAAACATAATTTCATGGATAAGACCTCAATGAAGCTACTGTATGGAATACAATTCCAACAGGTTGCTACTTACTGTTTAATTGAAAGGCAAACTGTATAATCCACTGAAGTCAATTTTATGTCCCAGTTCAGGCCAGACATTACTGTAAATGCTTCTTCTATATTCAATGTTTTTTTTGCAAAAGTTTGGAAGCTGGTTTAACCTCATTTTCAACGATTTTTGCTTGCATTTCCAGAAATTACACACTAGGCCTACATGCACTCACCACTTTCTTCCCCTGTTCCGCTCCCTTGGTTTTTGCATCCAGTATACTACTGAAGGTTTTCTTCATCAGGTCAATTTCCTCATCAGATTCCTCGCTGCTGTCAAACTTTCCATTCTGTTGAAGAGCTTTTTCTGGTTCTTCATCGTTAGTTCCGTTGACTCCATTCACGGTCTCGTTCTCTCCAAACTTGACTTTCTTGTTCTTTTTATCTTTCTTCTTCTTAGGACTGTCGGTACCAGAGTCCACCAAGCCATCCGCATCAATCGACCCATTTTCTGCAAGTTTTTCTTCCTTCAGCAACTCGGTTATTTGAGGTTCCAAATCTTGTCCATTGGTTTCTTTAATCACAGCAACCTCTTTACTCTTCCTCTTCTTCTTTCTCTTGATGGGTGTTTCAGCATCATCAAGTTTCCTCTTGATAACCTGGCCACTTTCCAATGCATCTGTTGGTTCGTGGAATCCATTAACTTCTGGCAGTTCAACTCCTCCGTTAGTCAAAGAGTTCTTTTTAGCCAACTTCTAAAAAGATGATAAAATGAGAAACAAACATCAAAGTCTTAACAAGATTTAGAACAATTTACGAAAGACTGTGCATGGGCTTCAATTGAGAGAGAAGCACAAATATCTCATAGATAACCTACAAGGAAATCCAACATCATCCTATGTTGTTTACTATCTTAATTGTACTAATTTGTAGGCTTCAGGTATCAATATTGAGCGTATTATATCCAAAACTATTCAAACCATGCGTACACATGCACTCAATAGCCTAACACAACCTACGCTAACATGCGGCCAAATGATGTATCAATACCATCAATAGCCTAGGCCTAACTTAGGCCTAAACGTTACTTTAATTTTAACATGTGAACAAACCTTCTTCAGTCTTCTTGCTTCTTTACTCAGCTTTACTTCCTCCATTTGTGCCTAAGATTTGGACTGCGTCTAATTCGATAAATATACCAACTTACAGAACTGAAAAATTAAGTCACACGAGCAATGAACGCTTCCGCACTTCGTCGATGTATGAGTATGACAGCGAGACAGAGAAGAATGTTATCACCTATGAGAATACCACATGGCCCGTGGACGATTCCCTTTAGTACAGTAAGTACACACACAATCAGTACATGCGGGTGTGCATTTAAATGCCACGTGAGTGCGCCTCGGATCCTATATTGCGTAATGCAAAGTAACCGTTTACGTCACTACTCGCAGAGTCGTTTGCGAAAACATGGAACGCTAAAAGGGTAAATATTTTTGTACATTTCCACGCAGTTTCTCATGGTGTTTCTTCATAGACATTGCAGTGTTTGCGTATATCTTTCGATGCAATGTAAATGTAATAGACAGTCAGTACACAAACGCAGAAGAAACTCTGGTTGTAAACAAACTTTGACGTCCTTCCCTCAAGAGAAACAAAAAGAATTTGAGAGGAACACAACAAATGGAAGCAAAAACAGAAACACAAGGATACGCCACTCACAATCAAAGTTTCAATGTCGAATTCAGTGACAACATTGGTTTTGATATGCTGGTTACCATTGACAAACACTGATATTAGTCCAGGTTGTATTTATAGTAAACTATACTATTGAGTGTTTAGAATTTTCAAAACATCTGTTTGCGGTATTTTCTCTTAGAGATCGATCGGGACAATGAAATCTATAACTAGGCACCCAGGAAAGAACCTGTGCACGAAAACCAAACAACCGAACGACTGATGCGCTCTCAACCTCAGTCCCCTTGCATCGAGACTGTGACTGTGTGATCATCGTCAGGTGTGTATCACCATTCCCCTCGAAAGGGAACAGATACTACACCTGATCTTAGCCAAAAGACCGAGAAGCGATCTACTGATACATTCTTTGCCCCATGCAGTTCTACTACGTTGGAAATTTAACCATGTTAACAATACAGTGTTACGTGAGTTATTATAACATGGAAATAAATAAATGATCTATTAGCCAAAAGAATACGCATATAGGCTTTACATTGAAAACATTGAAATTTGCGCAACTGAGATAAAAAATATTTAAAAAAAACAGAAAGAAGGATGGTTTATCTCAGTGGC
>KN886433.1:26419-36693 GCA_000934455.1 Apostichopus parvimensis
GTTAAGAAGTCGTCTTGCTTACACAGATCTGTTTTTACCTCCATGCACAGATTCGTGTGGGAAAAAAGGATCGCTTGTAAATGACAGCTTCTATCAAGATCATATCAAGGCAGATATGGAGAGGAAATGTTCAATTAATTCATGCACGACGTATGGTATTGCCAAATCTCGGAAGTATTCCATATAGTTACCGTCAATAGAAGCAGTGATTGCGAGTTCCTGCAAGCGAATGGAGACTATAATAGTTCATGAAAATATGTGCAGTGTGGTGGTGAAAGCAAATGGAATGGCCTGTCAACTTAAATTGTCACATCAGATATAGATATCTCTATAGCGACAGAAAGTTTTGGTGGTTTGGAAATCTCATAAAAAAAATAACCTTATTATAGTTGACAACTATGATAAATAAATATCATTGGATTTGTATCATTCAAAGTTGAGGTTGCAGATTCAATGGTATACTTACAGACACTGTAAAGTTGGCACAAATTCATGTTCTCCGGACGCAACATGTGAACGATTACTGGCTATCAAGAAAAACATGTCTTGCGGATGAGCAGTGAATTGAACGTTGTGTAATATATGTGATTGAAATGTCATCTGATACAGGAAGTCTACACCTACAGATGATTTCAAGTCCAACCAAACCGGATGTCTTAAACCAAGCCAAAATTATGCATATTCACCGAACGGAACCCCACCCCGAGTCCCATCCTTCCGAGATAAGGCTTGAAAAGTGATTGGACAAATGAAGGGGTTAACGGGGTGTGGCGGGAAGGATGGAGGGATGGCTTTAATAAAAATGACCTCTCCCACTAAAGTGTAGAGTAATAATAAACCTTTTGTTGCCCGAGGGATAAAAAATAATTGAGTGCAACCATTTTAGATTTTTTTTCTTATCACTTCATCAATTGAGTTATTACCATTTTATACAACATCATACAATGACTTTACAGTGTGGAAGAGGCATATACTGATTCCAGCTCAGAATCCAGATCGTATACTTTATATACTACATATCGTAGGCAGATGCGTCAAGAACCAGATCGGACCCGAAGAATATTATTATGTTACATGGTCCCTTTTTCAATCTTCATGTTTTTCAAGTCGTGAAAAAATGAATACACTATTCTTCACATTTGTTCCCGGACCGTACTATATTCCCCCCTTATGACCCTGGGTCCCGTTTTGTACACCCTGTCTCTACCTCCCCCCCCCCCCCCCCCACCACCACCACCACACAGGCGTGATCGAAGGAACGCCGAAAGACTTGTGAAGATGTTCTGAAAGAGGTATGTATTATTCGCTGCCAAATTGTAACACCACTGTACAACTCCAACCACTACAACACAACCCTTTGATCCTTGCTCCAACCAACATATAAGTATACGTCTCAATGAAGTCACGCACATAACTACATCTTGTAGACGATTGAAAAGCTATGATATATACAGCCTATTTATCCCATATGCGTGGATGGTAACATATTATATCGTTAGTATATATCTGTGCAAGGAGTGACCACCGGTTGTAGAACTAGGCCATGTTACCAGTCATCAACAGAGGAAAACTATCAGTTAAGACAGATAAATACCAAGCAGGATGGAATACATGTCGAAGGTCAGATGTCATCTACTGCAGGGGGCGATCATTTATTGCTACCTAACGTTTACCGTATAAGACAAAAGAACAGTACATGAACGACAAATGTCATGAATGATTAGCCGTGAAAACAGCTGCAATGCCAAACGACAGAAGCGAAAGTGGATAGACCTTTTTCTTAACTTTTAGTAACTGTAACGTTATTACACCAGACTGAGGGATGCGTACTCTGAATCATACTCTTGGTTTCGTCAATAATAACCACTCGGTTACAGATAATGTTTCTATCCTAGGACTATAAAATACTGGAATACACAGTCCTTGGCCGTTAAAGAGAGCCCTAGTCTTGAGGTGTTTAAGATTGCCCGCGCATTGTTATTAGCACTGCTGCACTGCTGCGCACCAACATCCTCGTTGTGATACCCGAGATGGGTTTTTAACGAGTACCTAACAGAAGCAGAAGCAGAAAATGACTCCATATTGTAAAGATTTGTTTCTACCATCGTGTCCCGGATGCTATCAACAAATCACACAAACCAAAAGGGCAGCAGCAACCTGATGGCGGGTGCGGAGGGGAGGGGGATAAGTTATTTTTCGAGGAGAGGAGTCTAAAATGGACAGTGCTGATATGCAACAAACAAATTTGAAGAATTTTCGACTATTTAGGTTGTACACACATATATGTTTTAGAGGCCTATTTATGTGCTATTCACTTGGATGTTTGTCGTAATATTATGTTCGCCAGTGGGAGGGGGGGGGGAGGAATAAGCCCCCATGGTTTTATTCTGTGGAACACCCCCGCCCTCCGATACGTGGTTGCGCCCTTGCAAACCAATTGTAACGTTAAAAGTTTGGTGGTTTTCATCTCGCACCAAACATTACGGTCTTCGCTATGTCTCAGTATACATGAGTCGTTCTCATGAGAGTCGTCAAGAAAGGTAGTTAACAGATTGATCTATCTCTCTCTCGTCTTTTTCAAGGAAAGATTTACAAATTAATCGCGTATGAGACTTATACTTAGGCATCAGAAGAAAGATAAAAGCCCCTTTCCAGTACCTTCTATATGTACACTATGAATGACACTATATATGCTGCCAGTACAATGTAACAGTTGTTATATACAGATTATCCCAAGTTCAACGAACTGTTTCTTTTCTAAAAGTTTAACGCTGACGTCAAACATGTTTGTTTTCGAAGAACTAATCTATCAATGGAAGGTATGATTATTGCAGATTTAGACAATTCAAAAAGGAAGCTGTTACTGACAAACAAACTTCCTGGTATTAGACAACATGAAGTAAAGAACAATACACTGAAGTGGGTTTCCATTATGAACAACAGGATCCGTTTCCGATTGTCGTTGATGATAAAGGGCTTTCATTTCAGAGGGAAATTGGCATATCGGGTCGATGACGTGTAGGCCTAATATGCACTTTATATATGTGTATAAATGTCAGGTGAAAAAATGACGTTTCTAGAAGATTTAATTTGCAACGTGTTTAGTACACAAATAACGACCATGGTAGCGTTACCAATGGGGCCAGCGCGCCCAAATTTTCAACGTGAGTTGAAAGAGTTCAACCAGCGTACGACGTGATACCGCTATCGGGTTACAGTGCGGAAAGTAGGCCAAATTGGTCATAAGCTACGTAACCGCTTGATAACAATTAACTTGTTACCTATGGAACGCCAAAGGGACCACGACTGATGATGATGGTGAAAATATAAGTTTGTATCATTAAATAGTCCTATTATGATACGATAGTATAAAAAATATTAATATCGTGCATATCGTTGATTGTGCGCCATCGTTCCATTTGTGGTTAAGCTTACAGGATGTTTGCACATCTCATATCCATGTTGTTGTTATTGTACTGCTGTTGTGAGTAAGTCATATTTAAAAACGTTTGAAAATTACGTCATTGACGTAAAGACGTTTTCATACAGAAGTAATATATATATATATATATATATTTATGTGACCTATAAATTGAATGTATGATGCAGTGAGTATAACAAAACTGGTATATCGAACAGCAGAAGCCAAAAACAGGACCGTAACTTCCTGTTTGACTGGCAGCCAGGCTTGCATAGATATTGATCTCGGGAAGTAGAAATCACACCCGAATTACGATGAAGACACCTGTGAGTCATGCGCAATCTTGTGCATATAATATCATCTTATCTAAGAAATCCGAATACAACCCACGTCAAATTTGCTTTTTAAGCTACGGTTTAATCATTTCTTTATTTTCTTATCTGTCTGCTTGTTGTTGTTGTTTTTAATCTATTTACTTGTTATGAGCCTTGCACAACATTTGCTTGACTTTGCTGCGGTGGCGTTTCGACGTCTTAAAACTATTGTTTGACACATTGAAGGGTAACACGTACACCGGTATCGGTTGCATACATAAACATTTTCAACAATAATACAAATATAGGTCATCGTAACTATAGTGCATGGATTTCCAGATAAAACATTCCGTTACGTTTGTGGCATACTTTCATGCTAAGCTCCCTTTTGTCACCCGGTTCACATGCTGGTAATACAATACTATTGTACTGTAATATTAAATAAAATTAACAATATAATTGTTATCATAATATATCATTGTACCCCTCCCTGTAAGACTATATGCAAAAATATTATTGTGAAATGTTAAATATGATACTACTATGGAAGTATGATAGAATATTATTGCATGATGCTATGTGAAACGGGTACTAATACTATACGCAACAATATTATTGTGGATGTTTTATATTATGGTATTACGATACAATATTATCGTATAATACTTTTTGAATCGCGCGCCTCCTATAGCCTTGCTATGTTAAAACTGTTTTAATCGTTTCTGCCCTCAGACGGTGCTCAGTCCGATAAGATAGCGGTGTACTACCGTCACTCCGAAACTCAGGGAGCCAACCGCACACCTGTTTCTGGAAACAAACAGATAAATAAACACATGTGGAGCGGGGAAATTAGGGTCAAAGATATACGAATATAACGACTTACCGTGGTCTTTGGCGAGTTGTATGTACTTATCACAGAAGGAAAACTGAGACAATTTAAGCATCCAAAGCAAAAATATCCACACATCATTAGGATCCATGTTCGTAGCGGTTTGTTAGAGCCAGCCTATCCTGTTGGACTTATAATGACTGTTTGTAAAGGGAAGAACAAAACAACAAGCAGGAACCTCTCACTAATACTAATAGCACAGTTAAACTCAGCTAATACGAATAATCAATTAGCCTATACGGTGGAGACGAACTGCTGGCAACTTCTCACATTCTTTCCAAAATCACATTCGCACTTTGCATAATTATTTCCATTCAGTCATTAGTAAAACAAAAACAATCGGTTTCCACAACAATGCGGAATACACCGGAAAAATACAACAATTAAGGTAGACTTTGATATTGACCTTGCTAAACTTCCAATGGCTTGAGCAATGATACATTCAGTCCATTAATTCTCTCGAGCAGCAACCGAAGTAGATCGAAACGATGAGTCATACGGTTCACAAGTCGAACCTGGAGAGTAAGAGGAGGGCCCTTACTACTCAATGATATATCCTTTAGCAAAATCTCTCTCGCGGATTAGATGATCAAATGCGAATAGGGAACAAACAGGTACAACATGTCTTTACACCAAGTGCTACACACTTATTTGTGTAAAGAGATAGTGCACACCGTATTGAAGCGAGATGCACGGATGTCCGTTTGGATGGTTTCGTCCCGCTGTCAAATAACTTGAACACTTCTGTCTATCTGGACGAATCAGCCGACCCAATATAAAGATAAGCTATACAGTGACTTTAAGAAGTGCCGACAAGTATATCACCAGAATTCCGTCACAAGGAATGATCTTTTTCATCCCGGGCGACGTAAGTTAACTCACATCCTCTTCAATTTTCCCCAATGACCTATGTATTTTTTCTGACATACGAACGCAAGGAAAATAATCCTGCATACTAGTTTAGCGTGGCTGTATTTCCGGCGGTATTAGCATACTCTACAAAGTATGATAACTGATTGCCGTACCTTACACACTATATACATATAATACACACAAGTCCAAATACCTTGCATACACTGTTCTTTTCAATCTGAACCCTCAAACATGTGGCGTTCTCGTATGATTGAAGACCAATTGTGTACACCTATTGGTTAATAGTGACAAGTAGGCGGGAGTTATTTACGTGTGTGGGCGGGGTTTCTATATATATATATATACCTACACAGGGTTAAAGAAAATTTTGTATTTTTACGAATACCGGCAAACAGGACGCCTGTGCCAAGACGTAATTTTACAGTGGTTTGTGTAAAACAGTTCTACGTTTATGTACAGGTACATTAACGCTGTTAATCACATCGTTATTTTCTGTTAATTAACGACATGTGTAGTGCAAAATTTCCATATTTTACCGAGATTTCCCCCCCCCCCCACACTTTTGTGCTTGTATGTCATTGATGAGTAAGGCCACCATTAACCCTTAGCAGTCTAATGGATACCGCGAGTGTTAATCATTTTAAGAAAAGTCTCCCAAAACAGAACATGGGCACGCAAACCAAACAAGCAAACGACTGATCCGCTCTCAACCCCCATACTCTTGCATCGAGACTGTGCCTGTGTGATCATCGCCAGGTGTGTATCACGATTCCGTCAGATAGAGAACAAATGCTACACATGATCTTAGCCAAAAGGCCGAACGAGTGGTGCTTTTCAAGAAAAGTCACCCAAGAAACGAACCTGGGCACGAAAACCCAAACGTCCAGTCCGCGCTAAACCCCAGTCCCCTTGCATCGAGTTTTTGACTGTGTGGTCCTACAAGTGAAACATAATGCTACTCTTGATCTTACTAGCCAAAAGCCTACTTGAAATACATTTACACCCATAGGGGGGTTTAATTGTCTTTACGGTTGGTTAAGTATATATGCCAACTTTGTGTATTTGCGACAATTTGTTTTTTTTATTTTTACACAAGCAACAATAGTTTTCACACAATGAACATGCACATGCATTCATACCAAATGCACTATTTTTAACAAACCTAAATGATTAGTTTATTCACATTATGTGCATACGAATATGCTCCTCAATCACCTAATGAGAATGTGTAACCCACAAAAGTTTGGGTAACACCTTCACAATGAATATGCAAATGACAGTGTCCCGGTGTGTGGTAAATGATACAAAACGCCAATTAAGTGTAATTGTGTAGTCACACAAAGGTTAAATAATGAGTGTGTCGTCATTGTATATACCAACAATTAAACACAGTTTACTCTACAACTATACAATATAAATGCGTTCTAACTGCTATTCTTCGACGAATAGTGAATGTTAATATACGGTATTACGGCACTTTTACATCCATTACATTCTGCTAATTTACATGAAGGGGGTTAATGAAGGTTAACTAACGATGAATGCACATGCTAAATAACGTTTCACGTTATTTCAAAACGCTGTCATATTGTACAAACGGCGTGCCACAGTAATATTACGTCAACAATTCAACTTAATTTTGTTTTTATTTAACACTATACATAGGTCTCATAATACCGGGCGGTACTGCACATATGTTACCGATTACATATTACGGACGCAATAATGAAACGTTTTTTTTCTACGTTCCACAAGTCATGGAAAGAAAGTGTCTTCATGAGATGCTGCCGAGGAAACAACGGTGCGGCATACCTGTCGTTCTGTTTGCAAGATCGTGTAAAACAGTTAACATTTCCATGTGTGCTCCGTATGGGAGACTTGACCATGTTTTCCCATCGTAAGGGAGAAGGTGAAGGCCATTGCACACATCATCTTCATTTCATTTAGACTTTTTGAAAGTTTTTTTTTTTTTACCAATTCCCGAATAAACCCATGCAACTCACAGTTTAAACTTTCCATTGGAGGGGGGGGGGGGAGTATTACGCAACCACTAAAATGGAATTCTCTTCCTCATCACTTGAGAAATATTACATCTATTGACACTTTTAAGAAGCATTTGAAAACTTATCTTTTTAGGCTCGAGTATGGGCAGTAATCTTATTCTCATTACATTGTTTTTTTCACTTAACTTTGCCCATATTTATGTATATTTATATTTTTATGTTCTTTATTGTGGTTTATTATACCCTGTCTTATATCATGTTTAACTTTTACTGCTGTTGTTATTACTTTTAGGTTTTCTTAAGTTTGGTAATTTTATATTCCAGGTTTTGGTTCTTTTGTACAGTGCTCTTGAGCATGTTTTACTTTTACTTTTACTGCTGTTGTTATTACTTTTAGGTTTTCTTAAGTTTGGTAATTTTATATTCCAGGGTGTGGTTCTTTTGTACAGTGCTCTTGAGCATGTTTTATTTCATGATAACAGCACTTTAATATATATGGTATTTATTATTATTAAAATAAAGATGAATGAATGAGTTCTTCCTTTGACCCAGTGAACCATTACCGAAACATTTATTTATTTACTTACGTGGGTGTGGGTGGGGGGAGGAAAGTGACAGAGGATGTGTTTTTAGAGGGATTGGGGTCATGTAAGATGGTGGAAATATTTGCCCCGCAATTCTTAGAAGCAAAGACAATATCAACATGTGTTTCAGTTGCGTGTCTAGGCTATAGGTGTAGCAGAAATGGTTACCGCTTCTCAAACGAGTCAACGAGAAACCTTTTCTTCCTTTGTATAACTGAAGTATCTTATTGAACTTTCTCCAATATATGTTGATAATTCAGAGGATCAGATATTCAAGAGAAAGAAAAACACATTTTAAAGTTTTAGCAAAGTTAAAGTTTTAAACAATATTTAGATGGCTGCAATTTTGGGGATTAATTACTGATGGCCTTAAACAACTTTCGATCTATCACTGACAAACACAATATCCCTCACATGTACCGTGATAGTTGTACGTACTTTGTACAAGAACATGCGCACAGTGAGACGGTTTGGACAATATTCCATATATGAAGAACATTTTCCATTTTCATCCGGTAGTATTTTGCTTTAAACTTTCTCTGTTTTTCTCTGTTAATATTCATCTGTCAATAAACCCAAGGTTCTGTTTGAGATCACTTACCTGCCATTTGCTGGGTAACATTATAATTAAGTGAAAATTCCATATGATGCAAACAGCTATACGAGCCTAACATAGGTATAACTATGGTAGGCTCGTACTAGCTACTTGTATGATACCATTCACTCTAGATCATATGGAGGGACAACCCCACCCCATCCCCACCCCCATCCCCCATATTTGGTTTGAAGTGCACTTTATGTAGTTGTAATGTTACCAAGGAAACGCATTGCTTTTTGCATCCAACTATATAATTTATGGGCACAGTGACTAAAACGATCAAACATCTGACATTAACCTAGTTAGTGGTTAACATTTATTAGGTCAATGTGTTGGGTATACCGCAAAGTTACCACAGTCTTGGAATTTGAACCTACACTTGTTTCAAGCTATGTCTGTATCTATATATAAGTGTCAATATTATATCACGTAATCATACATCCCCATTGTAGAGAGATCATACCGTAACTTATCTATGTTGATTAATGAATCAACATTCATACTTCCGATTAAATTACCGGTTATTCATGTACGTGTTGTATGCATACACTGTGTGTAATGCAATATACACATATAGTCCACGCATTGACAGCTTTTATACTCAGTCGTATACTCAGTACATTGAACCGGACTTATTCATGTTTGTTTGCAACGTGTAACAAATGAACATTAAAAACAAGAAACCAGGCACGTTCTTTGTTTTTGCTTCGAATGAGGTACATTTCCCAAAACTGTACATGTCGAAGGATGCGTTGCTCTATAGTCTCTTCTTAGTATTGTTCCTTTGCCAATATCATACAGCCTATTCCCTTCTACGTCTTTAATATAAAGTGTTGCATTTTACGTATAGGCCGCAATTGGTAAAGAAATTTTTCCACATCATACTTTTTTAATATATCCTGTATGCACGCCCATGCACTTGAGGGGACTTGGGGTCAAATGATGTCTCCCGTCCTTAGTGTCGCGGATATAATGGAGGGAACAGTTCATGCGGGTGGCACACGCCCCCATCTTACATATCGACAGGAAATCTCTACCAATGCTAGACATGTGTTTATTCTTTACAGACAGATCAGGTTGAGCCAATGCACCAATCACATCCGGGTCTTCTATGAAATTCTATCCCTTTTTGTATAGTCTTTTGTGGTCTTCTGCTGAATATATACAAGTTTCACTTTATGTTTTTTTTGTTATTGGAAGGACCATCTTCCAGTACAGAAATGATCAGATCAAGTATGTGGTAGTAGTCGAATGGATCCCCCCCCCCCACACCACTTCCACCCCTCTCCACCCCTCTCTCTAGTAACTCGAGATAACAGCTGCCGTATTTGAACCGAAGAGTGAGCGGGCAAAGGTGGTCAGGTAAGGAGGTGTCAGGATGGAAGTAAGAGAGTGAAGGAGAAATCTACAAAAGGGGCGTCACCAATAGGCAGCTTACAAAGTGGACAACGCCCCTTTTTGCGTTGAATTAGACTGACGTATGCCTTTAATGACACGACTGGCAATATGCATTTAAGTAGTGCGTATCTATATCAAATCGCTTGAGATTCAATTTAAAAATCCCTCATTTTTAACATTTAATATATATAACC
>KN886433.1:37033-68894 GCA_000934455.1 Apostichopus parvimensis
TTATATAGGTTCTATAGGTGTGTATGTATGCTATACATCTGTATGATGTATGGTTTATGTATGGTTGCTGGGTTTTGAATTATTGATTTACTTTATCTATTTGGTTTTCGATAACCTCCAACGATTTTCATGTTCTTCTGTTTGCTTCTAGATAAGAAGCATGTCTTGTGTAAAGATGTGGTGTCGTGATGTATGCTTACTACGTGAAGACAATAGCTAAGCAAATGTTGTAACAAGATTTAAAAAAAGAATATTTTATATCGTGAAAAAAATTATGTTTGCTTATTAAAAACATGTGGTTGACCTTTGACCAAGGATATACAAATGAGATTTCAATGCCAGCTGTCAGTAGAGTAAGCCATTGTGAACTTGAAAGTGTCATTAGTTACCGATCAAATTCAAATACGGTTTCGCATTGTCATATTGGAAACAATACTTGTCTACACTTGTAAAGGAAATCACAACAACTTTCAGACAACCTTCGATAAAATACGTGTGTCTGTTGAGACCCCGCCGACGGATTGGGAATGCTTTCTACATCGTCAGTTTCTATGGTCGTTACACTGATCTATAAGTTTGTTGTAAAATCGGCAATTGCACTAGTTCATATAACAAACCCATCACGAAGTACCGGGATCACCAAAAGAGATGAGATTGCAAATTTTTAAAACTTAGACATCCTCCTATGTGATGTCTCCATCTAGTGATGATTATTATTGACATGTGCGTGTGTGTGCGCAAAGGAGGGGGAGGAGGCGGAGGAGGAGTGGGCGATATTTCTTTGCGACTTTAAAGATACCATAGTGGACCACATCATTATGTTGATTCGGTGTTCCAGCGAATGACGTCATGTACGGCACTGTACCTTCTCATATGCTCCGATAGCCACGGGAGTCGGTTAGGCTTGTCACTTGCATGAGTCCCCAAAAATAAGGACCTATTACATTAAATTACTTAAAATGTTATGAAAAGCCCCTATAGCTCCTTTTAAATTTCTATATGTGCAATGATCGGGTGGTAAGGGTGAGTGGGTAAGGTGGTGGTGAGGGGTTGCGAGAGAAGTGTCATTTCATGGCTGGTTACGTTTCATGGGTTAACGGTTTCAACTCATTAAATATTATTATTATTATTATTAACCTTCGAAAAATTCATTTGGCGACATTTTTTCCGCCTCGATATGAATGATTCGTCTGCATTCATTCTGCACCATTTTCAGTCCCCGGTGACGTCACTATCTTCCGGAACAACCCAAGAAAATGGTACGGGATCCTATAGGTACGCCATTGGTGGGCCTTTCCACATAGGACTCGACAAAACATAGCAAACAACCACAACAAATCAATCTTGTTTATCAATCAAATGTCAGAAAATTATAGGCCTAAACGATTGATGATGTTTAGAGCTTTTAGCAATCACCAGATGAATTTAAACCAGTTGCAAAATCTCGAAAAGAAAATCAGAGAAGAAGAAAGATTCAGCGAGTGGAGACGATCAAGACGATACACAGGATGTCACGTAGTCATATTTAATATTTCCGTTTATGTTGGCAGATAGACTACAAGAAACAAAAAGAGGTTTGAAGTACTGCATAAATTATAATGATGAATATCATTTTTCGGCTCCTTGACAAATAAACAAGAAGGATACATTTATAAAAACAAAAGAAAGAAAGAGAGAAAGAAAGATAAAAAACGGGTACAGTCTCTGTTCGTCTAAATGTTAATTTATATTCTAACCTAGCTGATCGTCAGCCTTACAGGTGCCTGTTAGTTACTAATGAATTATATTGAAGATCGAAAGATCAAGCAGGCGACTCAAGAGTTTATATAAAGAGGGGTGCGACCCTGGGGACGTTGAATGTTGAATGAAATTCAATCCTCAACATTTCGAAGTTTGGCTTCACTTTATTTGGAAACGAAAATTTTTTAACCCAAACTTATGACGTACTTTGTTATGCAATTTGCTTTTACTATGAACTATAGCATTGAAATATTTATAAATTTCAACTCAAAAACGTTGCTTGTAGAGGAAAAATCGGACCGAAAGAAGATCAGACTTTGACCCAAAACGGTTATCACCCTTAGTTACGGGTATTTGTTTCATGGGTTGGGGGGGGGGGGTGCGGCGAGCGAGGGGTGGGGTGAGAATGCTTATATACTCTTAGTGTGTCTCAAATTAACCCCGAAGAAGTGAGATGTAGCAGTTTCATGATCGACTCACAGATCTCACGAAAGACATCTAATGACGTCATACATAATACCAACTCGAAGATCGATTGATTGTAGGATTTAGGAACAAATTGTGAGTTAGGTCAAAGGTCGTTTTGCTTTCGTACAACATATAGTAGGAGGTCTGTAGGTTAACATGCCGTTAGGGATTCCGACTTTAATAGATTATAATCATATGGTGGCTGAAGTGCATTGTTTAACCAAGTTGCTGAACGTTTCTGCGTTTTTAGGATAAACCACCATCCTCTAGCATTTGATTTCGTTCACGGAGATACAAATGTTTTTTTTTAATTTAGTGAAACTTTCTGAATACATCAGACAACAGCAGAGTTTTACAGACGTGTACAATACATATGCATATGTCATATCTGAAACCGATACAGTAAGCAGAGGCGGCAAGGGCCAATTCGGGGCAAGAGACTGTTATATCACCGGCCCACGAATTTGTACTCTTCGTTTTCCTTAAAGATATTGGGGAAAATGCAAAAAGGACCTACAGCATTCATTATCCCATATTTTCCTGTCCTCTTTCATATTTTCCTCGGGCCCCTACTTCCCCCGGGCCCGAAGTTGTTACCCTCTCTGAGTCTCTTTCGTTAGGCCTGACAAAGTTTAGTGGTATAGATCCATTTCGGTTTATCATCATCATCTTACGCAAGGTCAAACATGACATTTTTATTTCTGTTAGAAATAAGAGAGAAGAAAAAAAAACCCCTTAAAATGGCGATACTTGTTTACTGGTTATCTTCAAAAGTAGGTACCGCTTGCTCCCCCTCCAATCTCTGCCACTATGTACCCTTGTACCCATAATCTCCCTGTGTGTGTATGACTCACCTGAAATGACAGTGAAGATCACTTCCGATTCCCAATATAAAACAAACAACACTTTTCGAAAAGGAGAAAAATGTCCGTGCGTCGACTTATCTGTTTGTGTATAAGACTGTATGACAGTGTGGTGACCCATACCTACGGACGGTGACATCTTAAAGTGGTTTGACTAATAGCCTTTATTTACTGACAACAACTCTTCAACAAACTTTGACCCAGTGGAAGTCCCTTAGTGAACTTGTCTCTTAAGAGTTTACGTAATTGATAAGGACATGATTTGCCTCTTATGGAACACACATCAGACCTTCTATCACCAACGCAGGACACATGCGGCAAGTGACTGTGACGGTGTGTCCGCCTGCCACCGCCTATAGTTTCCCACCCCCCACCCCTCCCATCCGCGCATGCACACAAGCCATACTTTCAACAAACATCTAAGCTTTCATTTTTAATTAAATACGAAACATGTTGTTTGTGTAATACCGTATCAAATTGAAACATCATAAAAGTGCGTTTTTTTTTCTTCAAATGAAAACGTCTGCGGCTTCTACACAAAGTACAATGTAATGGTCAGTCACCCAACAAACTACAACATTCAGGTTATTAGCACCAATCGTTGAGTCTAGGTTAAATTGCAGTTGAATTTTGGTATCAGTTCGATGATATGTACCAGGATACCGGAAACATGACTAGAACACTTTTGTTGGCTTTTGTGCGCATTGGATGACCAGCAGCATCAAATCTGATATCGATAAAGTCAAACCGTCCATAGAGCATTACCGGTAACCGCATTTTGAGATAACTACCGTACTTGTGGTTCCGTCGTATCTAAACCTGGTATTTCCGACGTTGTCTTATCAAAAGTGACGTCACGGTTGACTAAAGATCACTATGGAGTTACATGGAGGGCTATCAATCAATAACATCTAAATCACCGCCGTCAACTCAACGGTGCTTTTTTTTTCTTTCTTTCAAAACCATTGCGAAATCTGGCACGCGTACAAGATAACGATAGTTTAGAGGACTCGGAGACACGGTGACCTCTTTGGATAGTTAAAGCAAGCAAAGTTAACAAGTTTGTGTCAAGTTATTCTCATACTTGGATAATACCTAATCTATCAGCAGTCTTGTTATCCACCCTAACGTTTACCTAGCCGTCTTCCCTTCAGTGTAAAGTCTGTTGACATTATTGAACACACAGTGATTTTTTAATGAAGCTGTTCTATTAATTTACCTTACCATGGAAATCATTAATATATTAATTGACGAAAACCTGACGGAAAGGTTAACAGAGGAAATACAACCACAAGCGTTTAATTAAAGAATCGTATCGGTGACCAGAATTCACTTATATTTTATAGCCAGAAATGTACATGTACATAATAGGCATATATGATGTGCCATTTCCTTCGCCTTTCCTTTTACGCTGCGTCCAATGAAATAACAACATACATTCTCAAGTCATGGTTTTAGTTCGAACAATATTTAGCATTTGTAATTTTTCTGACAAGTATTTTGGAACTTATTAATCGGAGGAGCAATTCGCACGCCGACGTGAGACGGACTGGGACGCAACGGGCGTGGAAGGGATCGGTGAGGGGAAGTGCAAGGGAGTGAGGATAAGGGGTGAGGTGATAGGGTGGGAGGGGTGACGGTGAGATGAGAGGAGAGGAGGGAGAAGTACACAGGTGATACGGTGGGCGAAAATTCTCCATAGAGTTTAGTAACGTATAAGGTTCCTGTTTTGTTCATATCCCGATAACATTCATGGCCATGTATGTGTCCAGATGTAGGAATTTATGAACACTCAACACATCTTTCCTACGTTCCATACCTTTTTTCTTTTTTTGTTGGGGGGGGGGGGGGTGTGCATAAAATTATAGACGTGATGTAAACATAACTCCGTCCACAGCTCGCTCCAGATACGGTTGATACATTTTCCGACGTCTTGAAAATCCGTCGAGACCCACCGAAAAGGTATTATATTTCGACAAGTCTTCGTGAAAGTATCTCTATCTAAATATGGCAGTGCGTGTTGGGTGCGATTGGGGGGGGGGGGTGGTGGAGTGAGTCACAGTGTTCGGTCTTAAAATCCTGCCCACCACATCAAACAATTAAAGGAAAGAGTCGAAAGGTAATATGTACAGGTGGAATCAGCGTACATAGTCAATTGTGTGTATACCCCCTCCCCTCCACGAAAAATATATACATATACCACGTTATACCTTATCATAAGTTTGAAAATCTTTTCATTCCAGTTTTATAAACTCACTCTTCATTTAAATAAAGCCACACTCAATTGTATCTATATTTGGGTCTATCACTTCATGCGTATATAACATGCATTGCGTAATTAACACTTTATATTTCTAGCCTAGTCGTGATTTAGTAACCACATCGCCAGTAATCAAGCATGAAGATATAATGTACACGGGGCACTCATACGAACGTCTTTTGTTTATTAACGGATTTGGTGCTATTACCTCAAACTGGAGTCACACCTTTGCCTTAACATCCCATTAAGACGATATGGCTTTAACATTGTTCTACCAGGGAGCGGCCGTTACAACAGCTCCATGGTTTTACACTTGAATATATGACATGTGGGTACACGCCCAAAAGAGAAATCTGGCGCCAGGATGGTGTAGTCGCTTTTTATTTTGACAACGTTTGCTGAGATTTGAATATAATTTATGCATATTCATGATGTTGGTCCATTATTGTTATGAAAAGTAGTAAATGATTTATGATAATAAAAAAAATAAACTCTTCACAAAGATAGTGACAAATTCAATATTTGAGGGTCGTGAGAGCAGTGTAGCGTATTAGAAAACCGGTTAGCAAGAGGAATGACCCAACTGTATAATAGATAACCCCCTCTCCGGCCTATCACCCCTATACTTGGCCATCTTCCTCCGTCTCCAACTCCCGTAGGTATACATTGCTGTTCTATCAATCCTTTATGATGCTGACAGTCTCGAAAACATGTTCTCTGTTGAATTAAATTAATGAATTTATTTTGCCCACATTGAGTCCCCACGAGCCTCAGTTGGCCACCCATGTAGTGTATGATATTACTATACACAATATTACTGAATGTATTCTCCCTAGAAAGCTCAACCACAGACATGTGATATGCAATCATCAATTTACGATACCCAGGACCACTATAACCGGTCCGCAGTTTCGAATAGAAAACTTCTGGACATTATATATATACTCATATATTCCCGAATACAAGTGAGAAAAGTGGTACACCGCTCGGCCTAATTGATTCTATCGTAGGATCAATAATATCATTTCAGCACTATTATACACTTGACTATTTACCTAATAACAACCGCATAATTCCATGTTTGTTCTCCCTTTCATGGTAGTCCGTTGAGCAATAATTGAATAACCACAATATAAAGCGTATATGCAGAACATCCGACCAGGGGTATATATAACACACGTGACTCCTGTATTGAAGAGGTAAAAGTTATTGAAATATAGTGTCATTTATTTCTTTTATCACGACAACTAATTCCCCATAGATCCCCCTTTGAAACTACCCGGAGCGTTCAAGTAAGTCCTACGGCCACTTCCATCGGTTCGATCAAGAGGCCTTTTTTTCTTGTCATGACAATAGGATTTCAAACGACCGTTGTCACTTTCTTTGTTACCCATCAATTCAAAAGTACAAAGAAACGGAAACTACAATAAAGCTCAAAAAGTGGCGAAAAACCTCTCTGACAGACCACAATCCTTTGATACAGTCACCTGCGACCATAGCCTCTGATTTAAACAACAAATGAATCTCGACAAATCATGAGGCTTCGTCACGGTTACAAACTGGGGATTTCTAATGCGTCATACCGCATCACTGCTGTATCCGTCGATATGAATTAAAGAGAGAGAGAGAGAGACGACCTGTATGGGCTATATTGTCTCGGTATTGCCTCCAAAACATATATGCTACAAATAAAGACATTGCTTGGCCCCTTCCACCCCTGGGATGGTACGTTTTTCTCAAGTAAATCAACAACGGAAACTTATTAGGGCCTAGTTATAAATACCTCGACTCTACCCAAGTCTATGGAGACTCGTCTCTAGGCTAATGCTATTTAACATATTCGAGTTAGAAATAATGCTGTTACAATGTGTCTTCTTCTTGTTCTTGCGTGGACGCTTTGTATATGGTGAATATATACGCAATACCCCCAAAAGTATTCTTCTAAACATTCAGCACGGTGACTATCGTATTTAGAAACCCCAAACTGTGTCTCTGAAATCACAGTGCGCTCGTCCTTTCTGTTTTAATGGTACTTGCGATATGGGATTAACCCACATGTCGGCGCCACGACATGGAAGCGTGAACATACTGTGTGTCACATGGGTTGAATATTATATACACTATTCACAATGGTACGAACCGTTACTAATTTAAATTGTATTGTATCTGTCCATTTTGTTACTGTGACTTGTCATTTAGCCTCAGTCTGAAGAAGATCCTGGTAGGATCGAAACGTCAGGCCCACTCACTTTTACATGTTACTAATATAACCCAATGTATGGTCACGTACATGAACAGTACATGTTCTGCATAGTTGATTTTGTCATTAGTAACATTCATGTGCCGACAAGGACTCATGTACTTAAGATAATGTATCCCCCTGTTGGTTTCTTTCTTCTCTCCATCTATACTAATCCTCTTACATTTATCTCCTTTGTGTTCAGCCTGCTCATTAACCTGTCTGTATTCTGTGCGTGTATTTGTCCCTTCTGTTACAGCAACTTGTAATTCAGCCTCTGAAGAAGATCCTGCTAGCATCGAACGTCAGGCCCTCTTATTGTTACATATTCTCTTACACAGGCTCTTTAGTGAAAACGCAGTTTGCTACCAGTTTTGTTTTATTTTGAATATAAATAAGAATAAGAATAAGTTAAGAGTAAAAACGCACGCTGATGCCGCTTTAAAGCATTTTCCACTCGTAATTGCAAAGCGGTTTAGGTCACTTAAATAGATTTAGGAAACTGTGAAGAGTCATCTGTGTTCTCACAAGCTGCCAGGTGAAAGGTTCCTTTATAAAACTCAAGATGTACTCGAGATGATCAATACCTTAATATAATACATCTCGGGTTCAGGGGGATGTTTCAAGTAAAGTCACATTGAAGAACATGAAAGGAACGACGTCATACAGCCAAGGGTTGAAATAAGGATTTGTGGACCAGGAGCCACTTTCTAAAAAAGTGGCTCCTGGTTCGCGGCAATTTCAGTAGACCAGGAGCTATTTTCTCACTACCAGGAGCTAAAAAGGAGAAACAAAATTCAAGTACGGCATGTACGTACGTATCAGTACAGGTGTTGTGCGATATATAAACCATGTGCACCAGTGCTATTGTGCATGCACTCGATCGATCAGTTTATCATTTATCAAATCGCTAGCAGTGACTATATAGCACTAGCATGCAATGTAGTTTCAGGCTTCTGTGCAGCGCATGATAAGGCTGATATTTACAGGAGTATGCGGGCGCTTATTTGCCGACAAAGTAGCGCCCGTGCGTATTGTATTTTCATGTCCAGGGGCGCTATTTTAGTGCTTGCGGGCGCGAATAGCGCCTGTGCGCCCCCTTATTTCAACCCTTGCATACAGCACTTACTATAATACAACGTTTCTCTGTCATGTTTTTTTTTCTTTTTCTTTTCATTTTGTGATTTAAAGCAGATTTGTGTGAATGTCTTGTGTTTTGCGTTTGCTAAATTATGTTTTTGATAATTTGATTGTAAAACCCTAATAAATTGTACTTCTTTAGCTTTCATGATTTTATGGTCCATTTCAGTGAAGAAAATATTCCATTATCAAAAAATTTCTGAATGTTCATGTTTCTTGATTACTGTTTACATGTTCTCGATAAAATATGAAGAAAAATTGATTGAGTGACAATTTTTTGTGTTAAAGTTGAACGGAGTCAGGAACTACTTGCTATTTACCGTATATTAACACACAGTTTGTGACAAATCTAGGACGTGTTCTATAACTTGGATCAATATGGCTTGAAATTATCATCAGATTTACTTAATGTCTGTTAAGTTTGGTATAAAATATCCAGAAGTTAACGAACGAATTAAAACAAAGGCATGCACTGTTCATCGAATACCTCATAGATTTGTGCCCTTATATGTCGAAGGAAAAATATACCAAATGAACGAAGACAACACGGGCACAACATAAGGATCCTTTTCGCAGTATATGTAACCGTTGTATGGAGCTAGTACTGCAGTTTAAAGAAGCGAAATATGTTTCACATCGAATTGAACTATTTGAGTAGGAGAGTGAGGGTGGGGGAAGGGGTGGGGGCGATATTTGCATTTTTTATATGTATGATTGGGTTAAGGGTAAATAAGGATATTGACGTTTTAATAGGTGGTACCGGTGTACTAAAAGTAAGTGTATAACCATCTACCCCTCTTAGTTTATAAATATTATACATATGCTGTAAGTTTAGGATGTATGAGAAGCATACCGCTTCAAACTTGTTTCCATACTCTGATCGTGAATATGTAAATATGTGGGCATTATGTATTTGTATGTATGTACGTACATGATACATGTGTTAAAGTCCATGACGTGTGAGTACTAATGACCGCTTCCCGCACATCTTCAAATTCAGAGAATCCCGGACGAGCACAAATTTATCTTAATGTAGTTGGCAAAGCTACGTCGTAACAATTGATCATAAACAAACATTTAATTTATAATTAACTTCTAATGTTATCTGTTTTGTTGTTTCCTCTCTTCTTACATTGTGTTGGTGTTCAACAGCTTTACCTAGTAAATATTTACTCAATGTGTTTTTCTTCTGAGCAACAGCAAAAACGACTTTATTTAAGAGTCAGAAATTAGTGTAGAAGATTTCAAAGGTATACGCGGAGTGCCAAATTCAAAATGTTCTCAGACTGATTAAGGTATGGCGCTGAACATTAGTGGATGGCTAGAAGCGAATGACGGATTTTATAACCGAGGGGCTGCTCTTGGGTCATTGTCGCCGACACTTATGAAGGGGGTGGGAAGGGGCTAGGGGTGTACCTCTCGAAAATTTAAAGTTAAGAAAGTTATCAAATTGAAGTACATTCTGAGGCATAAATTTAGGTGTATAGTAGCAGTGGCCTATTCTTCCCCGACAGAATGCATAGACCCACCGTGACCCGACTGAATCATTTCCACAACTGACGATCGGAGGTAGGGTGCCCCCCCCTCCCCCATGATCATGAAGATGTTACGTCTTATATGATTTAATGATTGCATATTCAGTAAATGCTGTGTTAAATTGTTATTGAATTTGACATTACTAATTTAAACTAAATTTAAACACACACAGGTTTTCTACTACGTTTTGCTACGTTTCAGATTCATTTTGGTGTTTAGAAACTGAAAGACGGAACTCCTTAAATTAAAGTCCCCCCCCCTCCCCCAACACCACCTTACGAACCAGACACATGGTTTCATCCAGGAATTCAAAGCCTGTCAAAACGCTAACAGTACAGGCGTTTAGCAGCAATATGATTGACAATGAGCATAATATCTCTAGCAAAAGTCGGAGATTATGATTTGGCCACACTTTATTAAATTGGCAAAAAAAGAGAAATAAAATGGCAGACAAGAAGTCCCAGAAGGCCAGTATAGTCGACAGACCTCTTAGCAAAGGGAGAGGAGAAGTAAGACACTTTGATTGCGTTGAAATTAGAAGTTTGTTTAAAGAACTAAGCTATTGTCTTTCGCCGTAGAACTCGGTCTTTGGTTGCAATTAACGTATCATTTAGCGAGTGAAACATTAATGAACGAAAATGCATTTGAAATGCATTGGTAGCTAATCCACGAACTCCACCCTATTCTGTGTAGGTGGGGCCTATTGACCCGGCCGCCGGGTGAATAGCGAGCGGAGCTTATCGACCCGGCTGCCGAAATGAATGGCGCGGGAAAATAGCGATTGCGTTTGTTTGTGTGGGGGTCGATCGCCGCTGATGATCCGCAGCGCAGGCAATTAGTAGTAGTAGTAAGTTGAGTCTCGTCTATCCGACATGCTCAGTGATTAACCTCCGCCACGTATCACGATCTTGCGCAAGGTTTATTGCTTCCTCGAAATTGTTAATATTAATGTCCTTGAATTGCGACTTTATTTTTCCTAGCGCAGGCAATTGCAGACTTTAATAGCCCGGCCTACTGAACACATGCGCTTGCCCTGCCTGACGTACGTACGTAGGCCTACACAGTAAATTTATATGAGATCCAGGACTGTGCACAACTTCCATGGTACCATCTACAGCCGGGTGAATAGCGATCGGGGCTTAGAGGCCCGGCGGCCGGGTCAATAGCCACTACCTTCTGTGTAACTGTATTGTAAAGTCGTCCGTACTCGGCCTGCAAACGAATAATGGAATGCGTTAGCCTCTGTTATTCCCCACGCAGCCGGATGAATAAGAATTAACTTAGCCTATCACCACACTATACCCCAGTCTGAAGGCAAATAAGAAATAAATCATGTTATTCACCATTTAGCCAGAAAAATAAGGACTGGTGTATGCTATACTTTATTGAATAGCATGAAATGAAACAAAGCATCAATGCAGCCAGTGTTTACATGAGATTTTATGAGGAATAACTAACTATAGCTGGTCTTCAAAGAATCCTACATCATAATTACACAATATTCTATCACACACAATGCTTTGCATGTACTGCCTAGTGGGACATTTGAGTTCAACATTTTATGATATGAGACATTTGCAAAGAGGATCAACTTGAAACCTGACTGCTTCCCGAATTTTGTATTTTT
This sequence comes from Apostichopus parvimensis, assembly GCA_000934455.1. NCBI lineage: Eukaryota > Metazoa > Echinodermata > Holothuroidea > Aspidochirotida > Stichopodidae > Apostichopus > Apostichopus parvimensis. Next base: position 48,907 of record KN886433.1, read on the forward strand.
GCAGATCAACATCAGCACATTTGCCCTTCTGTTCTCAGAAATGGTACAGTACTGTCAGAATCGTGTATCTACAGTTCCAGAATTACAAAGCAAGTAAGTAATACATTGAGCCAGAAAATCTTGTCATAAGTTTAATGTTGCAAGGAAGGTGATTTAGCTTAATTATCGATCTGCTAGTTAGGTTTTGGAAAGCAACTTTTGAAATAATGAAATTTACCATTACCAAATGGTTTAGTTTAGTTTAGTTTAGTTTAGTTTAGTAGAAAGAAAGGATCAGGAGGGACACTCAAGTCCCCATCAAGGACCCTATGAGAGAAATTCTTTATGCATAAAAAGAGTTTGGAATACACCATCAGTTAGGAGGACCTCATATACAATATTTCAAAGGAGAAAAAAAGTTTTAACGCTGTTTTGATACATGTATTTATAGGAACTGCAGTACTTTCACTTATAAAACGTGCAGTGAAATGTAAAAGCCCTTTTCTTTTCTAATCTGTTGTAGGTGACGAATGCTCATATTTTTTGATGACCAAGTATCACTTATTTTTCCTTTGGGGTGAAACTGGACATTCTTTTGAGGGTAGCAATCTATTAAATGTGTAACTTGTAATATTCAAATTGATATGACTGACAGATGACAAAGATTGATTTCTCAGTTCAGTTACTATGTACAATGTTCGATATAAACAATATGAAGAAAGGTGTTGTTAACTGACACTGAGCCTCACCTGTTAATTAGGTAAACAGATTCCCTCCACTTATTATGCAAATTTGGCAAGGATTGTGTTGGAAGATGTTATACTACAAGTACAAACAGAGTCAGCTGGTACATGTATGCTAAACAGACACTTGTTTTACAGGGACTATCATCAATTATTACATAATACCAATATGCTTTTGCTCACAATATTCATGTTCCATTGTCCTGCAACAAAACTGTTTTCTAATTTTTTTTTATCTCAATACATTACATGTATAGAGATGTTGTAACAGTAAGTGGGAATCTCTCCTCTCTAAAAAAAGTTTCAGCGTCTTCATAAAAAGTTCGTTTTCTCTGGAATTTCAAGAGCAAGTGTATATTATATAGGTCAACAAAAGTTACTATTTTTTATTCTAGAATTTTATCTCAATCTATGACTTTTTCGCTGATTTATGGCCAAATTGGGCCATTTCGGGCTCAAACACGGTTTTTGCAACTCTTTTTTGCACACGCTCCAAAACTTGTATGTAGGGGAGTTTCGTCCACGTTTCCCTGCTCATTTGTTAATTATTATTCGATGTCTATGGTTTATTATGGGCACGTGACATTTTACTTCTCAGCGATTGGTTTGTTATCTGCTGTTTTATGTATTATGAAAGAGAATAGAATAGAATTGTCTTTCAACAGTGGTATCGTCTAAGATAGGGTCCTATGTATTATATATTTTATTAACATTTTAAACTTTCATTTGTTGTTTACAGGTAGGTATGAATAGGAATTTTACTACCTGTGTGTGACATTTTATGGCTTTTATTTGCTTTATTTGATGTTTAAATGATTTTTCTTTCTTAAAACAACACTGAGCTGCCGCCCCTACTTTTAGTAAAAAGGTCCGTTTTTGATGATTAAGCCCCGCCTCCAAGTCTGGTTTGTAGCAGATTGGCTATGACTCGTGACAGCTACATGTTAGATATACGAAAATGGCTACCCTCGCGACCAATTTTCTGTACTGTAGTTAGGTACGCGAGGTGTAGTGTATTGCATGCTAATTACACATACACATTGTGTACTGCTGAATGCTACATAGTGCATTTAATTTATATTAGGCCTTCGTTTTTGCGATATCCATTTAAGGATAGTTCTGGTGTTCAGGTAGCTTTTCAGAGCAAGGGCCATGATAAGTTTGTTTGATTGCCCTTCATGTATTTTTGTATTATTACGTTTACAACTTTACACATTGTTGTACTTCTGAAGGCTACTTAGGCCTATGCCTAGTGCATTTAAAAAATATATATACCTAGCCTAGGCCTATTACTGTATTAGGCTTTCAGTGTATTAGTGTATTCAGTGTACTGTATTAGGCTTTCCTAGGAAGGACCAGGGTAAGTTTGTTTGATGGGTACGTAGAAAAGAGAAGCCGGCCATAGCATCACAACTTTTATAAGACTATAAAAATTGTCTAAGGTTATGACTTATTTATAAGGATGTAAGATGTATAAGGTTATAAGAAGTATGTTTAGCTTTCTTTTGAACCTGTGATGTTTGACATCAAATGTACAAAGAATTAAAATAAACTAACAAAATGAAGAGGAACTGAGGTGGCTATTAGGGGAGGAGGAGGCCACCCATCACTTTCAAATAAAAACTTGAAATCTTCTTTTACATTATTTTTTCCAAGTCATAAATCCATGAAATCTTCATGTCAGAAAAATTGAGATGGAAAAACGTGGGTTGTTTTGATACTTGGAAGTGGACACAGTTTTGATGGTAGTCACCACTACAGTAACATACAGTAGGTCGATAGGCCCAGCTCTCAAGGTGGGCATCAAGAATATGGTCGAGTTGTTCGCCTCTTCTAATTTGGCCATTGTCATTGACGTCAAACTATATGACCAAAAAGTCCAACAGAGACTGACCCAAGATGAAGGATACCACATGAAAAACAAGTTCTTAAATATTCTATGACATTACTAAACCTTGCAACGTTGTTCTTTCGACAAACAGGCAATGAGCGCTAAAGGCAACACTAGCAGGATAAAGTGTAACGTGCAGAGACTATTCGTGGCAAAGTAGCATAAATGCAAGTTATATATTTGTTGTACCATGATTGATATTGATAATTGCAGAGACAGAGCAAAGATTTGAAATTAGGATTCGAAATTAAAACTTCCAGTATTGAGATACTGCGTCATTGATGCTCTTGTTATATTAAAGATATTAAATTCTTCTGTCCCAGACCAAACCCATGACATTTTTCAATAGTAGAATTCACTGATATGGTCAACTTGCATTGCTACCAGACCAGTACTGTATACTGGAGGAACTAAGTATAGTCATCTATGGACTGATTCTCTTTGATTTCTCAATAGATTTTTACAAGACCAGTAAGATTGTAAGTTTTCGATACATATCTAGTACGTACTTTTCTGTTTTTCTCAGACTTTCTGAACTGGGTTACCATGTCGGAATACGAATGTTGGATCTCATTTTCATCAGAGAGAAAGGACTAAGAAGAGAAACAAAACTCTTAAACATTCTTTTGTTCATCAAATCCAATGTTTGGAAGGTAAATTGATAAGCCTGTAGAAGAATAAATATTTGAAAATGGCACATTGTTTATTTAGAAATGTACAGTAGTTACAGTAATTATGCACAGGAAACTTTTAAGGTTCTTTTATTTCTGGTGGTACCTCCGACAACCAGGTGTCACCCTTTTGTAATCCGAAAAGCAGCCTTGGTTGTCTGAAAAACTGTAGCAAAATGTACAAAGAGCCAACAATATGTACAGTACCGCTCACTTATAACTGGACATGTGTACGCGCACAGAATCGTATAAAAACGGATAAACAAGTACACTCGCGTACAAACTCGTTGACAAACAAATTGCCGCGTAGACGCCGCGTAGACACCCTGTATAATCCCTCTACAAGTTTATATGCAGGAAATGCTATTGTGCTCAATGAATAGGGATTAAAGTCGCCGAAAGAATTAGTGAGATGTTTGAAACAGCTGTTCCTTACATCGTAGTTTAAGTTGTGATATTCACCTAGCAGTAAAAGGGACGCACGTAAGTGTTTGCCGACATAGAGCTTAACTGGTTTTCGTTAATTGGGTTTCTATTCAGTGTTTCTTTTCCCGACTTTTTTTTTCAGTTGTAGAGGTTTTGTTCCACGGAGGATAAGTTTACTTTGAATAGTTGGCAACATTTTGAAGAAATAAAAAAGTATTACTAAGCGTTTCTTGTGTCAATTTTCTATATAATTTACCGTTGGTTTATTCTAACCCATAGAAGCTCTGCTATGTAAAGCGGCTGCCAAAACCCTACGTTTACAGATTATACGAGATTGTACGTCTTTACGCGCGTATAATCCCTATTCAGGGGCACTAGAGCGAAGCCCTAAGCCGCGTAGACACGGCGTAGACGCCGCGTAGACACCGCGTAGAAAGTTGCGTACAGAAACGTATAACAAAGTATGATCTCGTATAATCGCGTAGATAAAGGTAGAGTATACGTCGGTAGAGTTATACGTGAGCGGTACTGTACACTATAGAAGAGATGTGTAGGTTTGGTGATTAGAACACCGGGGTTTGGGCCAGTAAAACTATTTTCAGGAAGGACCATAGGCCTGCCACTATTTTGTTCATATTTCAGTATCTACAAAATGATAGCAGTTCTAACACTTTAATTTTTTTGGGTTCCAATGCATTCTGATTTGATGTAAACAACCAGACATCCGATGGGAAACCTCCAAATCTGATTTTCTTGTCCAAACAATAAGTTTGATAGTCTCGGTCTATCGCATGGCTGTTCAAAATTTGCTCCGTTGTGACAAACTGGACTGCTCACAGTTAACATTGCTGTACTTTAATGTAACTCACATTGGGAACAAAAATTTGCTTAAATATGGGCCTGTAAATGGGCATAGTGCTGCATAGAGATTATCCCCATGGGGGTGGTGGTGGGGAGAGGGGCATGGGGATTGTCGTTCAGGGATACGTAAATGTAGCGAGTGTTTATAAAGAATGTAGTTTTATTCAGTTTTGTTTAGTGTCTATGGTAGCAACTTACATATCTCTCTAATAGTTCTTTATTTCCAAAAGAGTTGCTACTCCATTTTATTATATAATAGTAAATGACAATGTATATCTTTTCAGATAATGGTATATTTTGATGGATTTGTGATGGTGTCCCTTTCATTTTAACAGGCTCTCTTTGGCAAGGAGGCGGACAAGTTGGAACACGCTAACGATGAAGAACGGACTTGTATCCTTTTGCAGTTTCTTGTTTCTTAAAAACAGACATTTTGCAATCATTTCCTGTCTGTGAAAATTTCAAACTGACGTATACAATGTATTTTTGTGAATTTTGAGAATGGGGAAGGACTACAATGGAGGAGCGGGAGGGTGAGAAGGGGGCGGGGTTGTGTGGGGCAAGCATAGTAAGATAGAAACTGGTCAAAGTGTGAAGCAAGGCAAGAAGTCCTACTTGTATTCTTGTTTGTCCTTGTTTTTAAATCACTCTAAACACTAAAATTTCATGTTTATTGTTGTTGTTGCTGGTAGGAGATTGAATGGAGCAGCTAGGGCCCATTTGTGAAATAAACAAACAGTTAGATATCTTTAACCTTATTTCTTACCAATGTCTCATAATTTAAGCCCACTTTAATTGGGACTAGTATAACCATGTTTAGTTGGCTATGTCTTATACCTTCATTTATAGTGATATCTGATATCTGTTTCTAAGCATCAGGTCTTCCTTGACTTACTCCAAATAGATTACATCATTGAACAAGAATCCTTGGTCAACAGGTTTATTTCAGTTCCAAAGGATAAAGGTAAGTAGTTTTCCTTTGAAGGATCAATAAAGTTATTCTTACTCTTACTCTTAAGTAGCTACAGCTCAAAAAAAGTGTCCTTCAAACAAGACTTTAAGTAAATGAATATGATGTAATGATTATGTGTCACCTCATCAGATTTTTACAAATTTCATATATTTTCATTAGATTGTTCACTATCTCAATAGCATAACGTCTTGATGACTTTGACAATGAAATCTTCTTGGTTGCATATTACCAATTGTACAAAATCTTCATAACTGTATGATTCATTTTGATTGATTTGGATTTATCAAGATCCATTCCTTATCAAGCAGTACATCTGATCCCCCCCCCCCTTTATACCTGACCCTATCCTTCTCTTCTCATCTCCTCTCCTCTAATCTTCCTGTCATCTATGCTCTTGGAGTTGTACAACAAATTGATCTTACTGTTATGTTTCTTGAAAGCTTTGTTTGCCTTCAATTGGTTGTGATGACATCCCTACATAAAGGCACCTGTTATCTTGTTTGTGTGGATTTCTATCAGTTTTACTTCATACCCATAAATTCATCACTAAAGAGTTATAGACACTAAAGAAATCATATACTTTACAAATATTGATAGTAATTGTGGTAAAAACAAGTAGTTCAAGTGTTGACTCATTGCGCTTGATTTGTTTCACTGTCTTTTTGTTGTTCTTACCATGTATTTAAGCTATTTATAGATTTGGCATTGTTAATGTTTTCTTTTTGTTTTTTGATTTAAGTTTGTAACATTAAAAAAAGTAATAGTGTTAGAAATGTTCCTCTTTGTTCCAATTCTGAGTCAAAGTTTCTCAAGTAATGTACTAAATTATAGTCATGATCAGTGAGATAGACACATGACTTCTGGTTTTAAAAATATTGGAATCGTTACGAAACTTTGATATTTCTCTTGTGCGCAAATAAGCGACTCCTCATCACCTCAAATTGTGATTCTTAGCTGAAATTATTCTCTGGCCATGCTCTTACTCATACTGCATAGCAATGTGTTACACAGACTTTATTAATGAGACATTGAACATGATAGCATATCACTTATACTGTGGTTGGTATCAATAGACTTGTCCCAAGTCTCAGTGGCTCTGTATTGTATGTTATACACACATTGGACATAATAGCATGTCACTTATACTGTGGTTGGGTATCAATACTCTTGTCCCAAGTCTCAGCGGCTCTGTATTGTATGTTATACACACATTGGATATGATAGCATATCACTTATATTGGGGTCGGGTATCAATAGACTTGTCCCAAGTCTCAGCTTCTCTGTATTGTATGTTATACACACATTGGACAAGATAGCATATCACTTATACTGTGGTTGGGTATCAATACTCTTGTCCCAAGTCTCAGCGGCTCTGTATTGTATGTTATACACACATTAAACATGATAACATATCACTTATATTGGGGTCGGGTATCAATAGACTTGTCCCAAGTCTCTGCGGCTCTGTATTGTATGTTATACACACATTGGACAAGATAGCATATCACTTATACTGTGGTTGGGTATCAATACTCTTGTCCAAAGTCTCAGCAGCTCAGTATTGTATGTTATAACACACATTGGACAAGATAGCATATCACCTATACTGTGGTTGGATATCAATACTCTTGTCCCAAGTCTCAGTGGCTCTGTATTGTATGTTATAAACACATTGGAAGTGATAGCATATATATCACTTATACTGGGGTTGGGTATCAATAGACTTGTCCTAAATTCCAGCAGCTCTGTATTGTATGTTATACACACATTGGACATGATAGCATATCACTTATACTGTGGTTGGGTATCAATAGACTGGTCCCAAGTCTCAGCAGCTCAGTATTGTATGTAATACACACATTGGATATGATAGCATATCACTTATACTGGGATTGGGTATCAATAGAACTTGTCCCAACTTACTCCCAAGTCTCAGTGGCTCTGTATTGTATGTTATACTCTCCTCTACACTGATTGCAGTATTTGTTAATGCATTCTCATCTACCTGTTTGTGCTCTATATGACTTTTTAATCCCAGTCATTAGCAATAATTATTTCTTCTTGCACCCAATATCTGGGTTACAGATAGCTTTCCAGCTTCTTTCAGATGAATATCCTCTGTTTGTGTTTTCAATGACTAATCAATCTAATGATTAAAGAATACCTTACAAGTGTATCTATAAATCTGTTCTTTGTCTTCTTGAAAAGCTGACCTAATCCTTACATCCATGACCCTGTCCCTGCATTTGATTCCACCCTGTTCTCATAAACCCTCTTATGCCAATGCTGCTCAGTAATGACCATGTAATGTTTAGAATTGTGTCCAAATAAAAAGTAGAAAAAGATTCCAAAATGTATTGCTTGTTTTTCTTAGACAACATTCCAGTGTAAAAGGTATGATCAATTTTTTCATCAATCATTGGAAACATTTAGAGAGTAAAATGGTTATTTCTGCATAGATTCAATGATTGTCTCATGATACAATAGAAGTAAGGTAAACATTTTAAGAAGGACAAATGTCAAGGGTAAGACTAATCTTTAAATAACCTGTCTGTAACCTCCTTTCATATTTGTGTCATGCTCCATTGGTCGTATTTATTACAGCCACAAAGGTGTGTATTCTATTTCTTTTCGCCCCTCCAAAGCCGTTGAAAATTCGTTTCTGGGAACTTGAGGTTTTGAAAGCATTTGGAGATCTGTCAAAAAGACTATTAAAATTGAAGTATTAATTGTTTTAACAAACATGTTTGATGATTAGCTTGTTTAGTACAAGGTTTCATGTCGTGCAAAAACCATTTGAATTGGGTATTTTGTGGTACCAAATTAATTTTTTTACCTTTACTTGGGGGATAAGCATATTTGAAAATAAGAGAGTAAATTTGAAGACTGTGGAAGAAAAAGTTAGGTTGCAGATTTATGCCCCATGATTTGGATGTTTCATTGACTACAGTAAACCCACATTGATTTGTGCAACCCCATTATTTGCATGACTTGATTGACTACGGTAAACCCACATTGATTTGTGCAGCCCCATGACTTGGTAGACTTCTGCAGTGGACTACATTTATTTGAGTCAAGAGTCCAGCCTTGAAGTAGAAGGTCGGTTCCATCTCTCCTGCCTGAATGAATAATGTGTCACATCTGAGGTCCACGTCAGAAGATTTCACTGTTTTAGACTTCGTTGAGACACAAAAACATTACCTCCCCCCCCCTCCGTCCCCCACTGACCAAATTCCTGGTAAAACTGCTCTCTATTTTACATTTAGTTTACACAAGGGTTAAATTGTGTGTTGATATTAATATGGTTTCCACTTTTCTAGGTATTTTGCAATTCACAAACATACATGTGGTGATATTTGGGCATATTGACACAGACTGAAATCCATATCTTTGTTGATTTTTCAGGTGCTTCTATTCCTTAATTACACTGTGCCAAGACTACATCAACATTTTAATTTCAAATTCCCCTCAGGCAGGAAATTCAAATCGGATATCATTCATGACATGTTCAGTTGAATGTCTTGAGCACAAGTATTGCCAACAACAGTATGATTTAGACCTGACTACCAGCCATGCATAGTCTTCATATGTACATATGAGTGTTACATCATTTCTCTGATACTTTTGAACAAGTAATTAAAAAGAGAAAATAAAAAAAATAAAAAAAAATAAAAAGCTTTATTGAATGGAAGATTGATATCATCCAAACTATTTTGTGTGTAGTTTAGCAGCAACTAAAATGGAAAGAAATTATGATTTTGGTTTGATCAAAAGAACTTGTGAATTTCCTGAAATGACTGAGTATGTTGTAGAACAATGGAAAGCATTTGAGACTGTACCAGGGACAATATTTACTAGTTTGTCCAAATGCAGAGCTCAGATTCTTATTTCCCCTTGAAGAACCCTGCTTAGTAATAATAATAATTATATAGCGCAGAATCCACCAAAAGTTGCTCAAGTCACTTTACAGGTGAAGACAAAAAGAAAGAAATAAAGAAAGCATCTAATAACAATGTGAAAAAAGATGAGTCCTAAGACGATGTTTAGAAACTGGTCAAGTGAGTCCAGAGACCTAAGATCTACCGGAAATGAGTTTCACAAATGGGGGGGGGGGGGCAGCATGTTGAAAGCTAGGAGCCCTGATATTTACAAATGAGACCGGAACAATGGGCCTATTTTAGTTTGTTGATAGAAGATATCATATAAGATACTTAAAGGCATCTAGCTACAACTATGACAATGTCAGGCAGGAACACCTCCTACATTCCAGTGACACTTCCTACATGTCCTACACATCCTACAGTAAGCACGTCCTACATTCAGTGACACGTCCTACACATCGTACAGTGAACATGTCCTACACATCCTACAGTCCTACACATCCTACAGTGAACACGTCCTACATTCCAGTGACACGTCCTACACATCCTACATGTCCTACACATCTTACAGTCCTACACATCCTACACATCCTACAGTGAACACGTCCTACATTCCAGTGACACATCCTACAGTCCTACACATCCTACAGTGAACAGGTCCTACATTCCAGTGACAAAAAGTTGGCGAAAGAGTGTAATCTTGCAGAGAGTTTAGTTGAGACGTTACAGCAAATTTCTTTATTGTTACTTGTTGTTTGGCCACCCAAAAAGTACAAACTGTACTTTATAATTCCTAAAATAAAGAAAAGCCCTCAGAAATGAATGAAAGGCTCCAAGGTTGTCTGCTATAAAAGAACAAACCACAAGTATAGAAAATATACCACGATGATGGAAATCAGAAATAAACCCCCAAATTCTGCTTTAGAAGAAGCTGGTTTCGTCTTGTGGAAAATGTTTCTCTTCGTGTTAAATCTTTACCACAAAATGTGTTAGTATTGACATTAACATAACTGATTGGGAGATGATTTTAGGAAGGGAGGGAGGAGGGGGGGTGGGGTGGAAGAGGGAGGGGAGAGGAGGGAGGAGGAAGGAGGTGGGACATAATCCTTCAACTGTTTTTATGCGGGGTGATGAAATTGCCATCCTCCTCATCTCATTCAGTTCCTCCCTCCCCCCTCTTCTCCCTCCCACATTGTGGTATCCTACATATTATACAATATTCACATTCAGGTCTGCATTAGCATTGCCTCTGCTGTGGACACACTTTTGCTTGAACTGCAAAGCTTTTGATAAATTGTACCAAATGTGATGAACAATTAACAAATGATCTTCAAAGTGGTAATATAAACCCAGACAGAATAAAATGGGAAACTGGTTCGAATCTCATTCTAGCCATAACATTCTTAGCTGTCAGTTTTCAATTATTCATTTACTTTAATAACTATACGTTCAAGATAAACAGCGGTCCATTGATTTCCGGGAAGCTGAAAGTGAGGTGTAAACTGTGAAGATAAGTGATGGCTGGTGACATCTGGTACAACCAATCTGACATACTTGTGAACTCAGTAGCTCGCAATGACTTTCATCATTTCTTGTTAAACGAAGAAGTTTTCAAGTTCAGGGAGTCAATAATGACTACAAACAATGGCAAAATGCCACAAAATAGATAAATTTGCCTGAATTTGTCAGTCTTAGAAACGTTTGGCATATGGAATGAAAATTAATGGTTAAACTTGATCAAGCATTTGGCCTTCAAAGCAGTGTCCCTCTTTGAAACATGTCTTTCTTCTGTTTAACGCTCATTAATATCTGAAACAACTTGTGTTGATGAAGTACCTTCCTAGAAAATAAACCGTTAGCAACTGTTTAGTAATTGTTTAGTAATTTGTTGGTTGAAATTGACCTTTAACATTTAATGGAACAAAAAGTTACATATAGGATAGACATGCTGCAGTAACAAAACTCAAACACGGGTAAATCCCATACTGTCCATTTTATAGTTCATAGGTTATTCCTATGTTATTGGAATATACAGGTTCAGTAATACCATGTTATTCAAAGATTTGCTGCTGCAGGCAACTGTGTTAATACCCCATGGCTCCCAGTACTCTATATTATATACACTGGTTTGGTCCATTTTACAGTTCATAGGTTATTCCTATGTCATTGGATATATACAGGTTCAGTAATACCATGTTATTCAAAGATTTGCTGCTGCAGGCAACTGTGTTAATACCCCATGGCTCCCAGTACTCTATATTATATACACTGGTTTGGTCCATTTTACAGTTCATAGGTTATTCCTGGTTGGAAGTAAACACGCTGTATTGTTATTTGTTTCCTTTGGTTTAATTGAAAAACGAGGAAGAGCCAAGTGGTGTCATAGATACCGACTCAGTTCGCTGGAATTTGCTCAAAATTGGGGTATTTGAAAGCAAGCCAAGAATTTTGTTGTCTCATGATGATGATGAAAAGAAGGGAGGGAGAAAACCCCCCATAAATTTACAATTTAAATTTCACAGAAACTTATATATTGCACACTGATTATTCTAATGTTGAAAATTCTTTTGTAAAGTTTGAATTGTCATCTAATAGTAAACATATAGTTCTGTAATAGATCCAAGGTGTATAGAGCTGGTGAAGGACGATAAAAATTTCTTAAATTGCCTCACGAGTAAAGGACCATTTGGTTATTATGAAACTTGTTAAATGTTCTAGATCTAAATTTGCGTAACAGGAAGTACGTATAAATTTTACTTTTCATGGAATATGAAACAAACTTTGAATTTGAAGCCTTACCCGTTGGTAATATTTTATAATTATTATTATTATTATTATTTACTGGTGATTTCCGTTCATTTCGCTGTTTCTGTATGTATATGATATGTGACCCTCACGTCTTCTATGAGAAGGTTCTTGTGCAAACAAATCACTTCATGAGAATCCTACTAAAACAAAAACAGATTTCTTCAACTCTTTAATATGTTTATAGCAGAATCACGTTTCTGTTAGGTCAGAGTGTAAAATGCAAGTGAAAGATCTTGTTTGTTTCTCACATATTGCTAGTTAGCTGTGTACAGACCTCTTTGCAAGGGTGCCTTACATCAGTGTTGTTTATTCCTTTGTACATTGTCGAAGAGAGAGAGAGAGTCACCAGGAAGACAGAGTGAATTGAAAAATTAGTACAAAACAGACATTGAATTCAACATCAAGATTGTATTTTGGGAAATAAACATTTCGTGAAAATTTCGATTGATCTCATAATCACCTCAAAGATCTCAGGCAAAGCCCAAAACTGTGAAAGTACTTAAAGAATAGGTAAACCACTGCTTTAACCAACATGAGTTTAGATCCTAAATGGACCACCCTGATGGAAAGTCTGGTCCCACAACAATGGGAAAATCAGGAACAATGGATAAGTGAGAAAGGAGTCATTTAAGGGAGGAATAATGAACCAGTTCACCCCTAAGTCACTCCTAGAGATCTTTATTGTCATTTATTTGTGCCCTGTTGGCTTCGATCCTCTCACAGAATAGAAAAATAGGGGTTTGTATTGGTACAGAAACATGCTGTTAGTTTTGATTTTTGCTTTCTTTGTTTCTCCCTCCCCCCCCCTCTTTTCTTGTACCATCTTCTTTTTTACGATGTTGCTTTTCTCCTTAAGCGAAAAAAAGAAGAAGAAAAACAGGAAGATTTACAATGTCAGACATGTGTGTGTTTCCCTTCCTAACCCTCCTGTTGGAAATTCAAATTTTGGGTGGTAGGTTATTGACAGGACCCCACGGTAGTGCTGCCTGTATAACAAGAAGAGACTCATTGTGCCGGTCTTGATAACCTACTGGTAAATCTTACTTCAATTATAGACGAAGTGAAAAGACAGGAGGGGAACACAAAGATTGGAGATGAGAGGTAAAACAACTATGGTACTATGGTGTTAGTTCACCAGAAATACAAAAGTGTTTTTTTTTCTTCTTCAAATGGTTCAAATACTAGACAACAAATGTTCAAAATGGTGTACCACAATGTACAGTTTATCTGTAAAGGAATAAGAAAAGAAAGGAAACAACCAAAAGAACATTAATTTTACCTAAGTTTAAAGATTGGTCCTTGACGGAAAGATGACACTTATTCTTACTTCAGGGAGGTGTTCTCTTATTGTTATTGCGTTTATCACGTAGGATCGCTCTCATTGGGTAAAGATGATGTCATCACGAGGGAAGGCATTTTTTTACTCATTTGAGATATACAGTACTTGGCTGGAACGATGACCAGCAACTTTATACTATTTGTCCTAAAACGCTTGACAAATTTACCAAATATTTACTCCAAATATTCGCATTGGAAGATTTTGTGGAATTTACACACAGTGACGCACACAGATATCATATTTTTTGTTCTCGGTCGGAGAAGGTAATAGGAAAACGAAAACGTCGGAAGTGTTGTCGAGCGGTTCGAACTACATTATTTACACTGAGACTGATACGATAAAATGATTCAAGTAATATTAACGACACACTGTTTGGTATATTAATAACTATAACAGCAGCCCATCCTGACTATATCCTGCACTACTGGTCAGTGCCATCTCCCCCTTCCCTGCCCTCCCACTCTCCCCCTCCCACCCTCCCCCTCCCCCCAAAAGAATACGGTATGTCTCGGAAACCTCCCTGTATATTGATAACTTCTGTATAACCTGTCCATTAGACTGCTCAAGTCCGTGGACATTCGACGAACAAGTGATCTCCTATTCAGAATTTACCCCATAATATGAAATTTTGCGACTACCGTGAAACGATAAAGTACATAGACAATCTGTTATCTTTGGCCGATCTCCGGAACAGTAAGAGAATTAGCCATTATTTTGGCTGATGTTGGAAATAACTGAAGAATTAGCCAAAATAACCCTTTGCTGAAGTAGTCCCTCCAAGGGCAGCTAATGACAGATATATAGACGGTCATTGTTTTGGAATTGTCAGATCTCTGTCCTCCAAAATCTGACCGCTTTTTGAACCCATTCATAACCTCCAAAGTTGTGGAATAAAAGAAAACGTACCATCCCAACTGGTTCGTCACTTGTTGCATTCTTCCAGCCACCAATACTCTAGACTGAACTATTAACACAAAGCTGCAAATTAGTACGCTTTAAGGCTATAACACATGTGCACACTGAATAAGTACTGGTTTAGCAGTAGGAGTATTTTGAGAGATATACATGTTTATTGAGGGTACTTCGACCATTGCAAAGTACACTTTACTTGTTTTGGACCACAAAAATATGTGTTGCAGGTTGGGCGTAACTTGTTGACATGAAATGATTGGTCGTCTAGGATGTGGCACATTATGGCACATTTGGTATATAGTGTACACACCTGTTGGCCACATTACACATGTTTCTGATACAATGATGGGTTGTGGGTCATATGTGGCACATTTGGTATCTATTGTACCTGTTGGTAAAATGACACAAGTTTCAGCTACAATGATGGGTTGTTGATCATATGTGGCACGTTTGGTATAGTGTACATGTTGGTAAAATGACACATTTCAGCTACAATGATGGGTTGTCTGGGTCATATGTGGCACATTTGGTACAGTGCACCTGTTGTCCAAATTACACATGTTTCAGCTACAATAATGGGTTGTAGGCCATATGTGGCACATTCCGTACAGTGCACCTGTTGTCCAAATAACACACATTTCAGCTACAATAATGAGTTGTGGGTCATCTGTGGCACATTTGTTATAGTGTAAATGTAACTGGTAACATGACACATGTTTCTGTTAGATATATACTGTACTTTTCTTACTAATGACACACAAGGATTACCTACTGTATAAAGCCATTGTTCACATGTATTCCTCTGTCTCGGTAATGAAGCCATAAAAAACCCCAGCCTCCAGTGGAGCGGTGGAGCCTTTTACTTCATCTTGCCACTCCTTTTTTTCTGTGAGTTTTTTACACTGTATTTTAGAGCATATAATCCCTTACATTCGGTTGGATACAAACAAGCCAATTCTATGACCGTCTGGTTAGTTACGGTCTTTAACTCTTTAGAAATCCACCAGTAGCAGGTTTCTTTCTTCCTTTTTGCTGGAATCCATTTCTTCCACTTTAGTTGTGATGAAGGTAAAAAAAAGGAGACAATCAGAGATAACTAGAGCAAGGAGAACGACCACCCAGTCAGATGAAGGACCAGTTGGTAGAGTACAGACAAGGTTTTCTCCTCCTACTCCAAGAAGAAGAAGAAGAAGCAAGAGATCCATCTCATTTGCCAGATTCTGAAAGATCTCTCCACCAAACTCCAAGTTATTTATTTGCTCTCTAAAACTTTTAATAGAGATCAGACCCATAATCAAGAGTAATTAGGTGGAGGGGGCGCAACAATTCAAGGAGGGGCACAAACAATTTAAAGAGGGACACAATACTGTAAGTACTGTAACATGTGAACCTTTTGCACATGTGATCATGGCTCATATGGGAGGAGGAGGGAGATTGGTGGAGATGGGCACAGAAGGCCCTCCCCCACCCCTTAACCCCCACCTCCCTGTGCCTTAGCCTGGCGAAGGGCCTGATACTACTACTGCACCCTGATGATTAATATGGTGATTTTCCATTATCAAAGCATATTCTTTGCATGGATTTTGATACATTTTAGATTCCATAATTACTTCATGCAGTCAGTACAGTAGTGTAGAAAAAGTTACAAATTTATATCTTTTTCTGTTTCTTTTTCTTATTTGACTTTTGCATTCATGTGACAAATTGTCTAGGCGTGAACATTTTGCAGCATTGAATGTACTCACAGGGCATACAGCAGTACTCTGAATAGTCCAACGGACAAAATTATGTTAGAATTTAGGAATGTTAAATGCTACGACATATCAACATATAGATGACCAATTTATTCCATAATTGTAAATATATAAATATATAAATATATTACTGTACCTCTGCATATTGTCTATGAAGTATTTAACTAAGAAGGTTAACAATACAAGCTCTTCAAAATGTAGGGAGTTTTATTAATCCTGATCAATATTCAATTTATTATTTGTTAATATTGTTATAGCTAGCTGTGCAGGAAAACTTAGACCTTCTTATATACTATTTCAAATATCTTATTTTATTACAAAAATTCTCTTTCAGCTCCAAGTGCTGAAAAACACTAATTACCACTTTTAAGCCCAGTTTAATATAATTCTGATATTAACCCTGTTTTGTATGCCCTCATCATGGGAGAGTTAAATTGATTTGGACTAACCAAATTTAATTCCAGCCAGCCCTCTCACCTCACATCGGTAGTCTGGAACCAACATACTGAGAGGTTTCCATAGCAACTAGTGAGCTGCCGGTTGGAGTTTACACTGTCTCTGTAATAGATTACATTAATCCTGTAACAGCTTAATACAATTTCCCTTCTATTATGTCGTGTTCAATCAAAGAACTCTTTTTGCACCCGGAGGCAATTTTTCGGGGTCAGAGTACATCCTGTTTAAACCCCCCCTCCTCGTTGTCGAAAGGGTTTCATTATCTCCCTTTGTAAGGTGGTGGTTTAAGGTTCATACTGTTTGTTACATGGTGAGATTTGCTGTCATGAATATGAAATAATATAAAATCTCACAGAACAAAAGGCTTGTTTGAACAAATTTTGAGTCAGAGAGTGTTTATAGCTGAAACTACTGTATCTGTGGATCGGATCACATGCTCTGTGTTTAATTTGGTAATGTAAAGGAGTACTCCAACCTGGAGTTGACCCGGGGGTCAGCTGCGGCCTGTTTACATCCGTTGTTGCTTGTACTACCATGCGTCATTTGACATGATAGACACACATGAAGGTGGTGTAGAGTTTTCATGCCTTTTCTTTAAAACAAGGAAACATTAAATTCCTCTTCAGTGATCATGAGCCTGGGGTCTGATACCAAAAATGGGGTTCCAATGTAAAAAGCTCAGAGGTTTAAAATCAACTTTAAATATGTTGTTAATGCCGAGCATGGAGAGCAGGGTGTGATCTCAGAGATCAGGGATGTAAATTCTGCCTCAGAGTCTTCAAAACTGTTTATTTTCTTCACTCCTCTCTTACCTGTCTCCTACCACACTAACACACTTTCCTAGTCTACCAAAGATGCCACTGGTATAGTTTTTGCATCGCGCCCTCGGTGACCTCTCCTACGGGTCACCGCACACTGTCTCTACCTTCTGAATTTACCATTCCGAAGTGAAACACATGTTTTTCGACTCCGTTTTCATATCTTTCATATCCGTTTTCATATCATATCATAGGAAAACAAAACTGTTTTCCTAACTTTATGTTGATACACTGCTAGGACAAGTGAAAGCCTGGTGTAGGGAGGAGGGACGAAATATTTGAAATTGAAATTTAGGACCATAAAATACTTGATTTTCAATTGCAGCTATTCATGTGTATATACGTTAGCATATAAGGTTGAATATTGACAGTGCTATTATTAATATTACTCAATTTGATGGCATTGCTGTGTTAGTCTAGACCAATTACAAACAAAAATATTGAGCTCTTTTATGATAATGGTGAATAGAACTACTTGTTGTGCTGGTCACGATGTCAGCTTAATAATTGTTGATTCGTCATAAATATGGTTGAGGGAGGATTTATAAACCCCACAGCATGACCCAGAGTAAACTCTTAATCAACCATGTCTTTTGTCCACAAATGGTTAAAAAAAAAAATTAAAATAAAAAAAAAACAGAGAGAAAAGTTTGAAAAAAAAACAAAATATGAAATGTTGTAACAGGTGATAGCACTGGTCATCTTGGAAAATGATTAAAAGAAGAAAAAGAAAATCAAGGAGAATGAAAAAAAAAAAATGAAAATGTCAACCACAAGGGTTAAAGAATGAAGAGTTTTACACCCAACTGGTTAAGGTTAATGCGCTTGATATTAAAGTGCAAGTTATTCCTACTGTGAGGAGAAACCAACTAAAAAACAGTTTGACTAATTTGTCTGTAAAGTATTGGCCAACTGTCACACTATGATGTCATCATCAGGGTTACTAAAATAATGGAATTATGGAAGATGGAACAATTTTGTTTTTCCATATAGATACATGTGCCCATGATATAAAATGTCATGGAGTCGTACGTGAAGGCATAAATACGTACACGCCATGTATAAATGTGGTGATCCTTAATTGGATAGTGAATATCACAAATCTGAAGGTTCAATTAAAAATGATAATAAAGCAATATAAGATCTTGTAGGGAACAAATTTTACATGGTATTGCATAGCAAAATTCTCTGCATTAATGTTCAAATTATTACAAGTCTGTATTAAATTCAAGATGTGTAATATTACAGTTGTGCAGTACAATATACACAGGATTTAATGTTAGTACTCATATATATACCGTGGCAGAAAATTCAAACTTGCTATAATTTTGTAAAATTTGGTTTGAATATTTTTGTAAACGAGAGAACCTGCAGACCTTTGGAATTCATGTAAAAAAGATTTCAATAATTGTGAAATATTTTTTATCCTTTGAAGAGAGCATTTAAGTGTAACATTGTATCTCCATAGCAACAACAACATACCACAACAAAACTTGTATTCATGTACTCTACAGATGTAAATTGTGGTTTTAGTTTGTGGTTAGCATTATTTCTTACCTAAAGCTTTTCTCAGCAGGACACTGTACTGGAATTTGCCAAACTAAATTTTTCTTATGGATCTCAGCACGTCAGGTTAACTTTCATATTTCCATTCCACTTATTTTGTTTCTCTTCAGTTTATTGATCTTTAAGAATTTTTGTTTTTTTGTAACATGAAATTATTCCGTTTTCCAGAAAATGTTTGTGCAAGACACTTTTGTGGTGCTGTTTTTCTCCAATACCTCGCTATATATCTACAGTTAAAGAATTTTATTGATACTTTGGACAAGAACATCCGATAAAAATTGAATTATGAAACCTAAATTATGCCTAAGGCTGAAAGTGTACTTTCAGTGGGTGTACGCTACTTACAATAAGTTTGGGAATTGGTGTCGTTGCGTGCAGACCAAACCCCACATGTGACACACTTAACTCGGTGGGTTATTTGGCTCAGGCTAAGAATTACTTTTTCAGATCAAGAAGCAAACTTCTTGCTGTTTTCTGTTTAGAGTGTCTGAGAGTTGTTCATGATGACAATGACATTGCGAGTGGATCTCTGGTTTTTTAGATTTGATATTGTAGAATAACTTTGTGTTGACTCCATACAGGATATTCACAGAACAGTATGTTGTTGAGATCATGGAGGATTTACAGGGGAAATTGTTGCAGGGTAAGAATAACAGGGGGATTAGGGGATTATGTAAAGAAGCCACAACTTCATTCTATGTTCCAGGATTATCTTGACCTTAAGTTAAGTTGCTGTTAGGATATGGTTGTAGTCTTGTTATTTCCTAACGTTAAATGTAGAGCATACAAATAAAACCGGTGAACTGTACATGGATAGAGTAACATAGCTACATCCACTTGACAATTTTTTTTAAAATTTCTGTCGATCAGATTGCTTCCCCTCTCCCCTCTTCCCCCTCTTCCCCCTCTC
>KN886433.1:69009-79438 GCA_000934455.1 Apostichopus parvimensis
TAAAACTGTGAACGCTACTTATATTTCTCCCTGAATTCACATAATAGACTTAAAATGTAAATTTAAACCCATTCCCCCTCTCCCCCTCTCCCCCCTCCCCATTAATCTCCCACACCTTCTCTAACCAAAATACTTATTTTGCCACAATAAGTATTTTCTAAAACCCATATTTTAGTTTAGACAAAGTACACCTCAATCCAGTACTATTTGGCAATTCCTGATTTTTTTTTTTTAGCAAATTGACTGACAAACAACGCAAGCTTGATCATAGCTGTAATTTACAAGGTATGAAAGTAATGGTACCCCCAGGGAGCTGCTACTGTTAGAGTAGCAGCTCCCTGGTACCCCTGTGATACATACAGTACTAGTAAAATACCTTGGGTACCAGTAGTAGGAACTGTACAACCTTTGTGTCTACTCACATTCAACAATTTTATGGCCTTACCTGATGATTTGATCAGGGTTAACATTGACATCTGTATGGACAGGAGAAAATGGAGAAGAACAGGTTAACTTACAAGATTCGATGAACATGTTATAGTTGACCATTCACACATAGGGAGGGGGGGGGGCAAGGTGGTGGTGGCGGAGGGTAGAGGAGGGGAGGGGAAGTGGTCACTGCTTGTAATATCCCTCTTTTAGCTATAAACCAACTGACTTAAACCTCTCCATATGAACTTTTGAACTAAAGAACATGTTTCAATAATTCAAATATTTTATCCTTGAAGACAGCAAAGTGAAATTATGTCTCCATAGCAACAACTATACCATGGCTTAACTTTTCTATCCTGACATAAAACTATCCATTTGAACTGTTGAACTTTAAGGACATGTTAGAAGTCAAGTGTTTAAATTTGAAAGTGCTCCCCTATATATAGAATTCCTTTAATACATTGTACCACTGCTTTAAGATCATATTTGCATGACCATTAAATATTGGAATAATTTTTGCTGGTTGATACTGTTATGTCAGGATTGTCATTTATCCCCCTATTGATTCCTCTCTTTTTGGTGTGTGTGTGTTTGAAGGAGGGGCGGGGTGGGGGGATGGGGTGTGGGATGGGTCGAAAGGAGATGCGGATACCATTCCCTGAATATCCTGAAGATTAGCAGCATACCGTACTCAGTCCAAAATTCACATAAGAAAGTAATTAGTTCTGTTGCATTACGTTTGTTACGTTTAACATCTCATGCTTAATTCAGCCTTATAATTGATTCATTAAGCTTTTGAAGCTTTCCAATTAAAACTAAAGAATAAAATATTAAACAATATAGGGGAGATAAGAATTCAATAGAGCTTTTTTTTTCTTTTTTTTTTTGGTTTTTGGTTTGAATGATAAAGTACTGGAGGAAGTTTTTACTGCCATTAAAATATTTTTTATTTGGCATTTATTCCAAAATTTTGTCGTTTAAAAAAAAATGTCACAGACCATTTAAAAACAGGTGGTCTCTCCATGGTGATTGAAGGTTGAGGTGATCAGCAAAATTCTTTCAAAATAATAAAGTCAACATTCCAGCCTTCCTGACAGTGGCACTGTGTCATAAATTACAAAACTAAAAAACAAAACCTCCCAAAATAAAGTGAGCTTCAAAGGGACAGACCTGATTAAAGAAAGTGGAACGGATGTAACGAATTACGGACAATCACTAAAATAATTATTACTTGGAAGTAATATTATCCACTGATACTAAGAAATTTGGAGAATTGATAGTGTTTCGGTGACCAGAAGCCAGTAATGTTTTTTGCTATCTTTGTAGCTAAACTTCTTCAGAAAGGAATTATTTTTATATTGCTACTTTCTTTCGTGCCAAGAAAATTGAGGCTTTAGAGAGGGATGGGGAAGTAGGACATATGAGGCTGTTTAAAAAATTGGGGCGAAATTCCCACACCATGTGTCTCCACTGTCCCACATTAATTCCCTTTGTCTTTTGTTTAATATCAGATTTACAATTTAGAAACAAAAATGTCAGCTTTGTCAGATTGGGATGAAGTCATATCTTTACTTTCAATTTTACTCTTGAAAATCTCATTCTGTTTATAAATGGATGACCTTTGACAGAATTTTAGTTTTGAAATTTTATAGTCTTAAGAAAAGAGAATATTTAAATGCTAGTATAATTGTTTCAATAGCTTTCCAGGTTTTCAAGCAGATTCACCTGTAAAATATGCTAAATCTCTGGAATGATCCTTTAAGGCTACACTGACGATGCCATCGGCTCCTCAGTGCAGGGCTTAATGTTAATATTAATCCGTTTGGGTTTAAAATTTTTAATAATTCTTCCAAAATATGTTCTTTTTACCATTGAACAAATTAATAACATAGCATCTTTGCCAGTCATTCAACACTATATTTGTCCTTCACAAATCTAATATATTGTCAACATATTATTTGAAGAATTTATAGAAAATTCATGTTTTCCAACAGAGTTTTATTGTTTTCATCTATTTGAGGAGTTGAAGTAAATGGTCTGTGTGTTAGACTTACAAGTCCAGCTTCAGATGTTTAAAG
This sequence comes from Apostichopus parvimensis, assembly GCA_000934455.1. Lineage (NCBI taxonomy): Eukaryota > Metazoa > Echinodermata > Holothuroidea > Aspidochirotida > Stichopodidae > Apostichopus > Apostichopus parvimensis. The sequence goes on from KN886433.1 coordinate 71,520, forward strand.
GGTCATTTCTCAAAAAATTGAAAGTGGTGTGGAAGTACAACTTGGACAAATAGCAGAGATTATTAACGTTCTACAATAGATCAGACTTAATATATTGTGTGCCTGAAATCACCCTTTAAGCTGTTTCTGTATGACCAAGTAGCATTTATAGGCAGACAGATAACAGAAACAGAGGGATGGCCAGGGGGAAGGAGGGAGGGGGGATGGGTTAGGGATGTGGTGGTAGAATAAACAAGGTGCAACCTTATATCGGGAGAGATTCTTCCCGTCATGACCACACTGTCTCAACATGTCATACTAGCACTCGTTTCTTCACTTCTTAGTTCCTTCTTTTATTTATTTGATATTTACCACATTTTATTAAAAACAATAAAGTTTTATTTGCCATTTCATTTTATTATAAAGACAATAAATTTTGGCCGTTTCAGTTCCTACCTTCAGTAACAGGAAAATAAACCGAAAATTTGAGAAACTTTGACATTCAGCAGTGCTCACAACTTCGAGAACAAATCCTATATTAAAAGGATTTTCTGGTGGTTTAAGTTGATTGCTGAACATTTTCTGAATTTCAACTTTGAAAACCACATCCTCATAGCATTTTGTATTGCAAAGATATGAATTTTTTTAAATTTAGTGATATTTTGTAAATGTCATCTGGCAACAGCAGGATGGATGATGTCATCAAGGCACTTGATCTGAAAATGTCTTTGTTTGTCTTTATAATTTGTCAATCATTGATTCACAGAGGAAAAGCGATATTTCTACCAAAAGATACATTTGATGGAATTCTAGTATAGAGAATGTTGACAGCTATGTAAACAAATCCAAATGTATCAGGTTTCAAGGATAAATCAACAAGAAGATTATAATAGCTTAAAAGTAAAGCTTCCAAGAAAAGCATTTGCCCAGATGACATCACAGACCCCCCCCCCTACTGTGATCCAACATCCTGGAGTAGTTGAAGGTTTAGCCAGTCAAAATAGGTTACATCCAATCAAAGATGTCTCCAGTTAGGGGCATGACATTGAGATGGGGGTCTCAACTAGAAGTGTGGAATATTTTTCTCTTCGATATAAGTTCCACATTGTTTGTCACCATCATATCCTTTTAAGTAGGTGGGAATTGGGGACATCTCCCTCTCAGATTTCAAAGGTATTTTTCTGATATCTTCATTTCAGGTAGTCTTAATTGTGCATCATTTACTGCTGGTATTGTAGAAGCCATTCTGGTCGGAAGCAATTTTGTAAGTATATTCTTCTGAAAATTAAAAGTAAAATATTCCCTATTTTTAAAAAGTAATAACAATCTTGGGTGTAGGGGTACTGACATGTACAAGATTTGCAGAGGTAATATTTTTAATATTTGCAGAATTTTGTAATATTTTCAATATTTTAAATCTCTTAGGAATTCATAAACCCTGAAAATTGCCAATCGAAAATTGTTGACTAAATAAGCAATGCATCACCTTGGGACTAAGCATTTTTCAATGAGAGGATTGCTAGTGCTATAGCCCCCATTTTTTTGTTTAAAAGTTAAAAGTTTGCATGAAAAAATAAAATGTTCTACTTTCTATTTATTTTCCCTCCACAGCCTGCTAAAGTCACAGCTCATTGGCACAAGGGGACAACTTTTATGATTAAATTTGAGGATTCTGTCATTGCCAGGGACAAGTCTCTTGAGCAACGATAAACGGAGGTCAAATGACAAGACTGTCGTCTGTGTGTGCAATACTCTCACCAAGCTCAATCATATATGGACTGCACTGTCGGGTAATTCCGCACCATGCGCAGGTCTGGTTAGGCTCTACAGCAGCCTCTACATACTATCAGTGATCTAGAAGGTGAAATCACATTTTCTTTGTCAATGGGATCCAACAGCTTCAGCAGTATTGCACAGCAAGCTGTAAACCAGTCTTTGAGGTGATACACAGTACAGTGTGTGGCTGATCTTTCCGATAATTATTAAGGGGGATCTCTCTGACAATAATTAAGGAGGTGTTTACAAAGCAGTTTACAAAGCAGTTTGTTTACAAAGCAGTAAAATGTGTGGCTGAGCTCTCTGATAATTATTAAGGGGGATCTCTCTGATAATTATTAAGGGGGATCTTTCTGACAATTATTGAGGGAGTTTTCTCTCTTAGATATTTAGGGGTGTGGCTACCTTGTTAACAAAGCAGGTCGCTGACATATTGTATTAATACGCTGCCACATCAGTTAGTTAATGTTGTCCTGGTTTGAAAGCTGACAGCATCATTTGGGTGAAGTTGTACCAGAGAATTAAACATATCTCCTATTGTGTCTAGGCACTGCTATATAAGAGATGGTAATATGTTGCTCCCTGAGATGTATACACAGGCATGGGGCTTAGGATGAAGGGGAGGGGGGGGGGAGCATTGTGAGAGACATATTTGGGATCATACTGACCAAATATCAAAGTTTTTATTGTAAAGTTGTTAAATATATGGAGCACCTCTATATACTTTGGAGAATGCTGAGCGGATATTCAATGTTTGGACGAAACCTCAATCACTTAACCTGTCAATGTGTCTGTGTGTTGAGTTGTCACTCACATCAGTTAACTAATGAAGAAAGGTAGGAATAGCAATAAACATTTAATATTCCAGTATAAAACTGAATCATTCTGATTTCTTTAATAATCAAATAATCAAGAACATTTATGCTGTATGTGATTCAGTGTTCCTTTGGGGTTTTGGTTTCGAGCAGCTTCCTTGAGCCAGTGGGATGGAAATTTCCACCTGTGAAAGTCTTTGCTGTTTAAATGATAAGTGGGGGCCTTGCTCCTTTAAAAGTTGTATAAAAGAAGAAAGTTTCTGTCACTTTTGTGTTTGACCAAATTTTAATGCGAAGGTTAAGTTTAGAAAAGGCTCCCATCAAGTTTGCATACAGTTACCTAACTGAGGTCATTCTAGGTCATGTCAGGCCATTTATATTGATCATGTTTATTTAGTTGCTGGTTCGAATTGACGTTAAAAATTTGTTTCAAATGACATCTTTTAAAATTAATCGTACATTACCTGAATCTGAAGGTCGTATTTTGGAAGTTTTACTTGCAGAATAGTTAGACCAATTAATTATTTTGGTTGTGATTTTATAGTGATGAATGACAGTCACAGATTTTTTTTCTAACAGAGGGAGCATGTTACATTGATAAATTTTATAATGCCTGGTATACAAGTGAATATTTGCAATAAGTGTGAACAGTGAACTTTCTTCAGATTAGGAACTGAAAAATGATCAGTTTATATTAGATGGCGCTATGTATGAATGTTACTTTTCAATAATATTTCCATTAGGCCTGTTTATGAGCAAATTTTAACCCCCCCCCTCAAAAAAAATGTTTTTAAAAAAAAAAAAAAAGTTGCTAGTTGTTTAAATCTGGATAGCTCAGTAGGTAGTGCAACAGAATTTTATATCTGAAGTAAGAAATGGTAACAAGAAATAATATAGAGGGCGCTATGTATGAATGTATTTTTTCAATGATGTTTCTGTCATGTCTGCAGAAATCGGACGAAAAAAAGAGAGCCAGTCTTAAAGCAGCGGTATACATTGATATTTTAAACCTTGGATACAATTGGATTCTGCAAATTTTGTAAAATTGCAGTTTATCAGATCGGCTAGGGAATTTGCTATTCTTGCATGTCCTAAATAACCAATATGCTAATATGTTCTAGTCGACAAGACCTTTTGGTATGAAAGGAAATCATTCCGTATTCTGGTATAAACATTCGTCTGGTGATAGAAAATGTAGGAGATTGCATATATACCAAATTTTTTGGACAAGTTTTGAAAAAAATTGGGAAAAGTTGTTGGATAATTGGTTGATGATAAGTAAATTCTTTGATACTTCTTTACATATTTTATGACAAAGTACTTTCTTTATTAATAAGTAAAATGTGTCTGAAAGGTGATTTTGTGGGGGTTGGAAAAGGGGGTTGGGGGAGGAGGCGGTGGGATGTTATATTCGTCTTCTATACTTTTTTTGTCTAGTGTTATAAAACTTAACATATAAAGAATAGAAGTCTACCATGTGCACTTATGTTCTTTTTTAATGCTTTGAAACAAGCAGAACAATGGTTGTTAACACAGAACACAGAGATGCTTCGAAACAACACCCACCCCCCCCCACCCCTCGACAGGCAAGAAAGATCGCATTCCATTTGTACTACAATTATTTGGAAGTTTCTTCATATGCAAGACCTAATGATTACAGGGATCCTTTAAACCACTCAACAGAAACATTATGGTAGAATAATTCTTGTTCCTATTTCGATGTGACTGGTCCATGCCTTCTATAACAGTCATAGATGAAGAGCTAAGAATAGATTGAGTGTTCAAAGAAGATTCACTGGACGCAAAATAAGAACAACTAGTATAGTTTGCAGCTTGGTTAATATTTTCTTTGCTCTGTGAAATCGTTACATGTGATGTATGAAATATGAATGAAATTTCTGGTAACAGTTTAATAAGAAATAATTATACGGAAATCTCAAAATGCAAGCCAATTCTTTTATATATTATATAAAGATTTCAGGTACCTCCCTCAGAAACAATAGTCTGGGAACTCTAAAAAGCAATCATGAAGGTATTTGCCAGGTTCAAATGCCGTAGGCTATAAACCCAAGCCAGTTATTCCTTTAGCCCAGGGGTTCCCTAACTGGGGTGCATGAACCCCCAGGGGATGCATGAGTCCATCCCAGGGGGTTCGTGAGACGTTTTTGAAAGTCAAATCTAGAGTACTTTTTGTTGAACTAAAATCTGATATATCATATAATTTAGTAATGTACAAAAGTCGTACCTATCGACAAACTCTTTTCGCGTTCAATACGCATATGTTGCCATAGTAGTAACGTACCGTGCATTTTTCATTACATTATTACACTATGAACTTGATCTTTTACGAAGCACTGTTATGTGTATTATATTATAATAATGACTCAGATCATGTCTCGAAAAGTTGGGGGTTCGTGGACAACTCTGACATCTACAGGGGGTTCGTGGGGGGATAAAGTTAGGGAAACCCTGTTTAGCCTTCCAAAAGGTTCAATATTATTTGTTACAGGTAATATTTTATTACATATTATATTAATAAAATCTGTAATAATTATTGATAATATTGTTGATGCCTTTCCAACTTGAGATGATGATTGGTATAATGACTGGTGGTATTTGTGTGTGGACTTAACTAACAGATGCCAGTGGGGCAGGTGATAGGGGGGGGGGATTCCCCCACAGACATTGAAACGGATGGCAAAAACATAATAATGATAAACTGTACCGTCTTAGACAGTGAGTGACAAGTGAGAGATCATTCAGTCAACAAAAGCTGACATAAACCTACCTCAGGACAACAGAGACTGAAGGAAGGCTGCCCTCATTAGCAATGGGAAGAATACAACGAAATTCCTCTCAACACCTTAATTGATTGACACTTTTCAGTATATTAGCATCTAACTCAAATTAGTAACAGTGATATTTATTTTGTGCTTGCTAATGTCTTTCATATTTCAATTACAATTCCTGCATCGTAACCTTTATGGTAATTTTCCGACTCTTAAAACGACGTCAAAATGAAACCTTAATGTCAGACAGCACTCTTGAAATCCTGATCACATGATATATTAGAAGCCCCAAAAAAAACGTGAATAGTGAGTAAAAATAGGTTGCGCTTAATTAACTTGGTTTTCTTATTTTCTTTCTAAAACGTAGTCGTTTCGGTGGTCATTTGGTCTCCGCCATCGACACTCTCATAACCATCATTAACAGCGCCCTCATTTTTACTGGTATCAGAAGCTGAGCTGGTGGCGTCAGGCTCTTTACTGATGGCCTCAGGCTGGGTCTCAATCACTGCTGTCGTTTTGTCTATATCGCTTGGCCTCACCTGTACAGACAAGCAAAAACAAAAAAATGAAACTAATCAATAACAAGCGAATGAAAGAAACAAACATCAATGTAATTGTCTTGCTCAGGCCGCATTGTCAGAGCTTGAACTGTTTTGCGGAGGTGAGGAAAGGGTTTGGGGGAACAACATTTTGGCTGATGTCATTCCAGGGGGTTTCGATGCAAAATGGTGCCATCACTTCCATTATTTTAGTTACATTTGTGTAGTGTATTAACAGCGGTATTAATTTTTTAGTTTGTTTTATTAAATGTTCACCATTTGGAAGACAGCCCCCCCCCCTCTCAGTCGACCTCACCCCCTTGGCTACGGACCATGTCATGCTTTAACTTTGACAGACCATTACAGTTTTCTTGTACCAGTAAGTAGAGTAGTCATGGTTAACAGTGACATCGCATACATGCGTCATTGGTTTGTTCTTTTCACATTCCTCTTCATATCAAGGAGCTAAACTTTCAACATGCCAGTTCTCCACCCCACGAACAAAAGAGAGACAAAAACGATTATAAATGCTTCGTTATGATTCGATCTGAGTCAGACACAGTTGGGACGAATTTGCTAAGCTAATACCACTCTCTACTTACCTCTCACACCATGCTTCAAAGCACTCCTACCGACATTATGAACAGTTCCTAACCATTACCTGATATCAACATGAATATTCGTACTGTCAGCACAAGTGCTTTGAAGCATGACGAAAGTACAGTACATAACAATTGTCCCAACAGATCTTCAAAGTTGAAGACCAGATTAAACAACTCAGACTTTCATTTTGTCATCTAATGTTAAAGGTAAGCAATATGTCCGCTACTTTTTCATTTCTATGTCTCGAATATCGAAGCAAGGGTCCGCATATTGACGTGTTAACGACACGTCCCACCCATATCGGCACATGAACTACCTTTTCTCACCTGCATCGCTACTGTCCGCGGAGTTTGCATGGCGCCATCTTGTGTATTGTTTTTCTTTACGATATCGTAATCATTCTGGTTCGGGTCTGTGGCCACTTTCCGAGTAACTGTCGAGTAATCGCTGTCGTCATAGGACGTGTAGGTTTTGTGAACCGGTTCTGTACCTTGGCTCTCGACGTCCATACTGCCCGATTTGTCATCTCTAAGAATAAACATAAATATGACAATATCACTAAAAGCAAAGGGCTAGAGATTTACAAGATTAATATCTTTAATCACCGGAATAGGTAATATTAGTCAAAGAAATATTGCTAGCACTGAAATTTTCCTTTTCTACGATTACTCAGACATATAAGGAGAAAGGTCTGCTTCAAGCGGCTGGGTTTGCTTCTCGTTTAGGTTGGCTTTAATCCACGTAACGATCGACGGGACCACCTTTATACTACACCTGGGCGACAATTATCGGTTTTTTTTTTAGTCGAACGGAATCAAGTCTTAATCTGTTTTATCAAAATGAACATAACTAAAATATGTAAAATCCTGCACATTGGGAGACGTTTCCACTGTGACGGTAGCACAAAATAGAGGCGCTATGCAGATTTGATCTTTTACGAGTAATAATAGGAGTAATACAGCAGAGAATCTTTATGAAATAATGTTCGAAAGAAAACTGTGTGTACCTCCTCCCTCCCTCTCCCTCATCCCCCAATGTAGTCTACATTGTGACAACAACGTTTGTACAAGGATCTATTTGATTTTCGATATTTCAATATTAATTTCTTCACACTTCGATATGTTTTTCATCTTCTTCTAATGGAGACGTTTAGGACAGATTGAAAGTTTCACTTTAGCAGTGATGCATAGTAATTGAAATGTCACAGTATACCTATATATCTTTATAACTTATCAGCCAACATTGAAATAGACTTTGCCGAGCCTGCCCTGCCATATTCCACTCTTTAGAACCAGTATATGCCGAGACATTCTCATTTTCCTCTTTGCGTATATTTCTTTCCCTCTGTAATTACCTCGTCGACAGAGTGGAGCGTACCAGCCTTGCAGCAAGTGTTTTTAATGTACGATATATGTATA
>KN886434.1:3736-17147 GCA_000934455.1 Apostichopus parvimensis
GGGGGTTGATCAGATGCGAATAAAACATGAATAACTACTTATCTCATAGCACAATGATTGAACTCCTTTTATGAGTCATTGTGAGCCTGATAGGCCTAGCGCCTACACGATTCAGTCACTAAACCTGGGGGACATTTGATATTGTCCCACACTTAAGAAAGTTGGGAACGTGTACCCCTTGTCCCCACATGATTGACGCCCCTTGGTTATGTTTTGTAAATACCCTTACATGCTTATACAAGGATAACATATTTCATATTCAACAATTATTTTTTTGTTGAACTGAAGGGTCTAACTGAAAAACATTCGCATTTAACATATGAGTAGGGTTTAAAAAACTCTAAAATCTTAAAGCAAACTTTTTGAATTCATTTTAATACGAAAATGTTATGTATTCTATACCAAATCCGCATGTCAATATATAATAATGAGCATCCTCAAATAGGTATTGCATTTTTGCTGCATTTTGTCACAATCTTATTCATCTATAGAGACTGTGAATTGAAGGGTGCTACAAGCCATAAAAGATACATCGAGTTCATGCAAACAATTCTAAGCTCAACCTAGCTTATTGTAGATAAAGTGTTACAGGGGCACTGGGTTGCTGAATGTTTGACTTTGATCCATAGATAATTAATTGGTTAATAGTAGATTAATTATGGTAATAAACGAGCACAAATGATGTAAGGATCGTTTAAAACGTTTTGCATCAGTTGGGCATCTGTCTAGAATAGAAAAGAAGGACCGCGGGACAGAGGCATTTGAACTTAGTGGACTAACTCCACTGAATGAAACCACATGCAAATATATTTTGTTTAAAGGGGAACAAAGCCCATCTCTTTTTTCCCCCGAATCGTTTGAAGTTTAGTGAAGGCGCACAAACCTTCAGAATCCGTCTGCATGTAGGTATTTGGGCTGTTGCTCCCTTCAATTCCAGCTGCGTTCCTAACACTGACAGATATTGAGTAGTTAGTACACTGGCTTAATAGTCCAGTGATAGTCGTGTTCATGGCGTTTCTTCCTGATATTCGCTTACTTCGCTTTGTCCCTCCACTCGTCTCTTGGTAGTACACAATGAAGGAGTATTCGGTGGTTCTAAGGTCACATTTAAGATTCTCTGAGGTAATAACATCAACCTGCATATATTAAGCACGACATAAAACACGATGAAGCTGATTCTCTTATAGTTTGACGGTTACATAGTTCGTATACTCACATTAGCTTGAGGCAGAAAGAAATTCAAAACTTATGCTACTAAATTACTTAACGCCAAGATGGTTGAATTAGGTGCTAAGCTTACCGTCCACGTTACTGTAATTTGAGGCCTTGTTCCCACCAAAGGTACTCTCTGAGCTCTGACATCACGTGGTATGATAGATGGCGCTACCGAGAAAAGCAAAGACTAGCGTGTCTTAGTTATGTGTAAACGTGTCATGCATTCCAATGTAGTTTCTATGCATAAGGTGTACACTATACAAATTAATACTATCTTGCCACGTAAGAAATGCATAAAATTCAGATTTGACTTTATTCGGCAGTAATTTAATATTTGTTTGCGATTCTACTCTTTCTCATTTACACAAATGTATGCGTCCGAATTAATGTTAATTTCTTGTACAACTTAGTTAACTGATAATAGTTTACATTCGGTTCATTGTTTGATTATATTTCATTCAAGAGCGAAGGTCACTTTTGATGTTGTTATCTTTCAAAGATAAACATGTCTCTAGTTGGTAGAAGAGCACATGTGACAGGTTGGTGACGTGTTAGTTATTACAAATTTTGGCGACACTAAGACTATTCGTCTAATACATAAATATGTGAAATTAGTAAAGTAAACTTACCTTCAGAATTGGTTCGAATGGAAGTAGGTGCAGTGGCACCACTCTTTCGACCAACTGCGTTTCTGATACTGACCGATATCAAATATACAGTACATTGTTGTAAGTTATATATTGTCAAAGACCTTTCTGAACCTATAGTTGAAATGGTCTGTGCTCTGGTTTGATACGTAGGACGGTAGTAAACTTCATATGTGTAATTTGTGGTATATGGATTACACTTCAGATAATCTCGGAAGATGTAGCTCGTCTTCAAACATGCGGAGTAAGAGAAGGACAATATAAGGGTGTAAACATGTGAATATGATGTCAATCTAAACACTGATATTGTGCACACTAACTCTGATCAGCAAGAGCAAGTTAGCGTTATCTATTTTTATGTTTATACATAAGGCATATTGTTACTGTTTCAGTGTTTATTCTTAAAAGCATTGTCAACTTTTGTCTGTCAAATTACACGGACAGTGCAGTGTATCTAACAAGTCAATGGCACTTGTGAACTATTTTCGTGAACCATTTCAACGTTCGCGTCGCCTCAATATAGCTCTTGTTAGACATCACAGGTTATAAAGAGACGGTACCTTTGGAATGTCTTGTATATATAAACCAGTCTTCCTTGTATAGCTTATTTAAACAATCACTGTATCACTGTTGGTTTTTCGCTAAATTAAGCTTTGCTAATCTTTGAAAGTTTGTATGACCAGTCGTATAGTAGCATATAATGAAACATGATAATTTGGGAACTAAAATAAACTTGTTTTGATATTTATATTTTTGGTGAAACGGTTTTTACCTATTTTTTCACCTTTAGATTATCAATGTAGGTATCAGAAAATAAAAATATTTTATGACAGCTAAAGGAGACATGTTTTTTCTGAGGGATTTTGCCTTTAACAGCCTTTAACAATGTTGTGTAACGTATCATGCTATTAACAATGAAATACACCGTCTCTGTCTGAAGGGTAACCTATTCTGGATTTAAGAAAAAAGATAGCCCACAGGTGCAGGAAGCCGATTACAAATCTTTGGCACAAGTAACAAATATGTGTATTGTCAACTGAACCCAGATGTCTGTATTTACAGAGAATTCCGTTAACGGTTACCAAATGATTAACATTTGCAAATTCTTCTTAATTCCTAAACTGGCTGCGTCACGATAACGTTTGTTTGAACAACAACTAGCACCATAGGGACCTTACTCAATTGTTAGGTAATCAAAATGATATCACTTGGAAAAAGGCTGACTTACAGACCACGATACTTGCAGTTGATCTACCCTGCCTGTCAATCGCGCAGTCACATCAGATAACCTTACCGTTGGATCTGAAAAAATAAATATATATATATATATCTATATCTATATATTTACCTTACATTGTACTATATCGCACTATATTGGTAAAGTGATCACTTCAAATCATTATTCAACTTCAAGTTTTTTATATTTTCCAGTTATACTTATGTATTTTAATTTCATTAACTGTTATTATTTATTAATCGTCGTCATATTTACTAACTTAACCAAAACATATATGTGATTATACCTCAATTATTTCATTGTGTATTCACAACGACTTAGAGCTATAACTGTCTCTAACATAAAAATACAAAGTGTTTAACGTTTCTACATAACTCAGCTCAGTTTGTCGATTTCTCAGTTCACTCACTCAGTATGTCCTATTAATACACTATCATAAAAATGAAGGGGAAAAGGTGACTGCGTTCCGGCTTAAAACAAACAACTGTGATTAAACTTGATAATTTATTTGTATTGACATTTGAAGCTAAGCACACAGAACAGTGTTTCAGTTTTTTAAACAGGTAATTGAAGATATAAAAGTACGCTAGGGTATTCTGATGGTAGCCGTAGCCCATATGATGTAGGGAAGTTATATGGGTAATCTAGGTGTAAATTATTGTTAGGTTTGTGACATCATTATTTGTTCAACATTCCAAAGAGGAACCTACGGGGTGGGTTGATGAGCTGTGTGGGTGGGCCGTGTAGGGTAATGTGCATCAATATTCCTAGTTAAAACTTTGGGGCACTGATATAGGGGCTAACATTTAAGCTGATTTGCCTGTCTAAAGCATATATACGTGATAAATACATTTATGAACAGTAGTTTCACATTAGACTGCTACACTGTTTACGCAGGCTAAATCTTAGGAGCTCTCTATTGTTATTGCGATTCAAACTCGTGAAAACCTAAACAAACACACTTGTATCGCATACGCGATTGTGTATATATACGTGATGAACGGTTAAAATAAATCTTGTTTTCTTTTTTAACTCCATTCCTAAAAAAAGGTGCCTAGAATCTCGAGGTTGCATTCTACTGACTACTGAAATCAGAAGAAAATATGTGATCATTTCGCAAAAACTAACTTTCACTTTTACTAAACTTATTTAGGAAGTAGAAATCTCACTGTGACAGCTGCCACCCTGCCTCCCTTCCCGTGCAGGCTACGGCACTGTACTTAGCATCTTAATCACAAATAAAATATAACATATTTTGTGAACATTTCTACTCAATTAGAACTTGAAGTATAATGATAAACGTTGTCATTTGCAACAACATGACTAGCAGCTTAACAGATTGCTTCTACGTGATTTTACAGCATATTATAAAATAGGAAAAGTAAGATACTGGAATGGAGATTGGCGAATGCTGCGGTCTGTCATTATCTGCTGGCTTAGCATATATCCTCAGCAGAGCACGGGTGTAGTTCCTCATTTAATTTAGTTTAATGTGCGCTATACATGAAATCCGTTTTTCTCATTTCAATGCAAATGAAAAGTTATATTTTTCATCAGGGGAGGGAGGAGGTGGAGGGGGTCAGCAGTTTATGAGATACACGAGTCATTATTAGCCTATTAGCCCTTATTGGGCCTAGGGGACATTTGATATTGTCCCCCACTCTTCAGAAAGTTGGGGCGTGCCCCCTCTTCTCCCTATGATTGATGCCCCTGGATTTATTATATGTATGTAAATATGTAACATGATTCATATCCCCAAATTACTTTTTGGTTGAAATAAAGGATCAAACTGAAAAACATTCGCATTTAACATGTGAATAGGGTTTACAAAACTCTCAAACCTTAAAGTAAATTTTTAATTAATTTTAATACAAAAATGTTATGCTATTCGATACCAAAACCGCATGTTATTATATAACAATGAGTATACCCAATTAATCATGTCATTTTGGCTGCATTTTATCACAATCTTTTTCATCTATAGACTCGTTCATTCCACTGAGAACGGAAGAGGTTGAACAAACCATAAAAAATACATTCGGTTTATGCCAACAATACTTGTAAGCTCAATTAAGCTTATTGTAAATCAAAGCTTGTAACAGGGGCACTGGGCTGCTGAGTGTTTGACTTTGATCCGTAGATAAATTAATTGGTTGATAGTAGATCAATTGTGGAACTTAACGAGCAAATATGTTCTCAATGATGTAATGATCGTTTAAGACGTTTAGTATCAGTTGTGCATCTGCCTAGGAGAGAAAAGAAGGACCGCGGAAGAGACGCATTGGAACTTAGTGGACTAACTCCACTGAATGAAACCACATGCAAATGTCTTTTGTTTTTCTTTTGAACTGTTTAACGTTTAGTGAAGGCGCACAAACCTTCAGAATCCGTCTGTATGTAGATATTTGAGCTGTGGTTGCCTTCAATTCCAGCTGCGTTCCTAACACTGACAGATATTGAATAGTTAGTACACTGGCTTAATCGGCCTGTGAGAGTCGTGCCCTTGGAGCTTCTTCCTGATATTACCTTACTACCCTGCGTCCCTCCACTCGTCTCTTGGTAGTACACAATGAAGTAGTACTCGGGGGTTCTAAGGTCACATTTAAGATTCTCTGAGGTAATGGTATCAACCTGCATATATTAAGCAAGAGAAAATATGACCGATGAAGCTGATTCTCTAATAGTTTGACGGTTCCATAGTTCGTAGACTTACATTAGCTTGAGGCAGAAATAAATCAAAAACTAATGCTACTAAATTGCTTAACGCCAAGATGGTTGAATTATGTGCTAAGCTTACCGTCCACGTTACTGTAATTCGAGGACTTGCTCCCGCCATAGGTCCTTGCTGTGCTCTGACATCACGTGGTATAATAGATGGCGCTACCGAAAAAGCATGGACTAGTGTGTTATAGTTATGTGTAAACGTGTCATACATTACAATGTAGTTTCTATGCATTAAGTATACACTATATAATTTGTTAATACTATCTTGTCTCTGTTCTGGCAATTAAGCTAAACTTCTAATAGTTTATATTCGGTTCATAGTTTAATAATAGTTCATTCAAGAGCCAGGGTAACTTTAAATGTTATTATTTTTCAAAGATGAAAATTTCTCAAGTTGGTAGAAGAGTATGTGTGACAGGTTAGTAACGTGCTATATATTACACATTTTGGCAACACTTAATAAGACAATACGTTTATCACATAAATAGGTAAATTTAAGCATAGTAAACTTACCTTCAGAATTGGTTCGAATGGAAGTAGGTGCAGTGGCTTCACTTTTTCGACCAACTGCGTTTCTGATACTGACCGATATCGAATATACAGTACATTGTTCTAAGCTAAATATTGTCAAAGACCTTTCTGAACCTATAGTTGAAATGTTCTGTGCTCTGGTTTCATACGTAGGACGGTAGTAAACTTCATATGTGTAATTTGTGGTATATGGATTACACTTCAGATTCGTTCGGTTGATGGAGTTCTTTAAAATATGGAGTAAGAGAAGGAAAGTATAAGACAGGTTAACATGATGTGGATCTAAACACTAAAATCGTGCACAGTAAATATACTCAGTAAGAGCAAGGGTGCGTTTTGTATATTTATGTTTATACATAGGGCATATTGTTACTGTTTCCATGTTTATTCTAAAAAGCATTCTGAGAGTAATGTCAACTTTTGTCTTTCAAATTACACGGACAGTGCAGTGTATCTTACAAGTCAATGGCCCTTGTGAACTATCCTTATGAACGATTTCAACGTTCTCGTCGCCTCAATATAGGTCTTGTTAGACAGCACATATTATAAAAAGACAGAGACGAAATACACCGTCTCTGTCTGAAGGGTAATCTATTTTGGATTTCAAACAAAATGAATTCTCACAGGTGCAGGAAGCCGGTTTCAAAATTTGGCCACAAGTAACCTATATGTGTATCGCAACTGAACTCAGAGGTCTGTATTTACAGAGTATTCCTGAATAACTGCGTCCGGATAACTTTTGTTTTAACAGCAATCAAAACCAGGGACATTACTCAATTGTTAGGTAATCAAAATGATATCACTTGACAAAATTCTGACTTACAGACCACGATACTTGCAGTTGATCTACCATGCCTGTCTTTTGCGCAGTCACATATATCAATACCGTTGGATCTGAAGAAAAAAATCATAATAACATTGTACGATATCGCACTATATAGGTGAAATGGTCACTTTAATTCATTCTTCAACTTCAAGATATTTACATTTTTAAGTTATAGGATGTATTATAATTTCATAAACTGTTATTATATAGAATCCGTCGTCATATTTACTATTAATATAGAAAAGATCTCTGAATTATTCCATTGTGTTTTCACACCAATCTAGAGCTATAACTTTATCTCACATGGAAAATGCAAGTGTTTAATGTTGCTACATGACTCCGTTCAGAATTTCGATTCTCAGTTCTCTCACTCAGTATGTCATATACTAATACATTATCATCAAAATGAAAGAAACAAATGACTGCTTTCCGGATTAAAACATACATCTGTGATCGAATTTGATAATTTCGTTGTATTGATATGTCAAGCTAAGCACACAAAACAGTTTGCTTTATTATATGTTGACTGGTCGAGTTTCGTTTCAAACAATCTCTCTCGATAATCCCGATTTAATTTTTAAATAAATGGTTAACAGAAATATTGAAGTGTCAGGCAAGAAATCTGCCAGGATAAATACGACCATTAAATCATACACGCAATTATAAAAATAGCAGCAACACTTACATTTGATATTTGCAATTTTATTTGGAGTATCATGTGATAGTCCTGATTCAGAAATTGACGACTATACCCTCCCTCCTTTCCCCCTCCTCTCCTTCCCAGAGATGCACTTTGATAATATACTTAACGTTTTACTCTTCATTGAAACCGTGAGAGACAATTGGGCACAAACCTTCAGAATCCGTACGAATAGTGACAGGAGAAGTCCTGTTTTCACGACCGACTGCGTTCTTAATACCCACTGATATAAGATATTCAGTACATTGAGATAATGTACCATCGGAGATAGTAACGTCGGTAGAAGAGCTTGAGGTCGATATATCATGCCCGTTGCCGTTTCCTGCATCTTCATAGTAGACTTCATATGTGTAGTCTGTAGTTCTTGGGTCGCACTTCAGATTTAGTTTCGTGACATTTACAGGCTAATTAATCGTTTGATCACAGAAACAAAAGTAAAAGTTAAGTCTAACATGTACTGAGTGACAAATACATTTCAGTTATGTGGTGGTACTAATCTAAAGGATAAATACATAAGGAAAGGCGTATTTCTTCTTTAATGTGTATTTATAAATAAATCAGTACGTTTTAAATCAGTTAAACTGTAATCAATTATCTCCTCCTGCTACTAATCTTTGCATGATATTTCAACGTTTCAAACGTGATTAAAAACTCAAAAGAAAAACAGTTTATATTTTTTTCAATGTGTTACTTGCGCTTTATATGGCCAAGTCGGGCAATTGTCCGGTCATCGTTGTCATGTTTCTACCCAGGTGTCATACTTGAGCATCACGTGAAAATAGTATATAGTGAACATGCGTGCGTGGAATAAGCTGCACATAGGTAGACCGACTCTTCCTATTTGGAAACTATTACCGCAATCTGCCCCTGTGTATTGTTTATAGTCCATTTAACTTACAGTCCAACTAACTAGAATTCGCACAGGGTTGGTACCAGGGAGTAGAGTAGCTCTGACATCCAACGGCACAGCAGTTGGATCTGAAATGATAAAAGGTAAATGACGTTACAGTGACTAGAGAAGAAACACGTGGTACATTCCTGGCCATAGTTTGCTGATGAAGAGTTTTCCACTTGTTTAGGCCTTAGGCAAGCCATTTGTATCAGAACACGGGGATTCGACTTATACCAAATTTAAGAACTCTGCAGTAACCAATGTCTAACTATAATGAACATAACAAGAACAGAGATTTGAAGGTCATACGACTTCTGCACAGGAACTTGAAATATCTGGAATACAAACAGGGGAAATTGTTAATCAATACCGATATCGTTGATATCAAATATGTTAGCCGATGATATGTCGTTATATGGTTACACCGTCACTATCTTTATCCCAATTGTTTACTCAGCATTACGTTTCTTTCTCCAGATTGTTCAAGGGAATGTAATACGCAATAACGATTAGAAGAAACTATACTATCAATTTTATTTAAAATCCGAAGATCGATACAAATTCTGACTTCATTCTAGTAACAAGACCTACGATTTCATCATATCAATCTTTCTTTTTTACAGGCAGAGAAAAAGCTGGTCCCGTTTCAAGTGACCTTCATGACGGCACATCTCATTGGATTCCCTCAATTTCGGTTTGAAAGTCCAATCAATGTTAGCTGCGTGTTCTTTCAAGTACAGGTATATGTTATAGGCGTTTTCCGCTTAATGAAACTGTTGGTGAATTGTTGATGGATTGATCTTACGGTTTTCCAGACTATGTAAAGATTTTACTCATCTGCTGTGCGTAGATGATGCAAGGAACCAGTTAATGTACGAGCCGTTCCTTCAAAGTGTAATTTGTGGTATTACATAAGTAACCAATTATTTCGATTCGCATCTTAAAAGGTTGGCTGGGTTTTTATGGTCGATATCGATTAGAAGAACTTGGTGTTTAAAACTGAGTAAAATTAGGGTTAAAAACCTTCTGAATCCGTCAGAACAGTAGTTTCAGCACTTCTGTCTCTACTAGATCCTTCTGCATTCCTCCTCACCGACACTAAATATTCAGTGCATTGAAGTAAATCGTACGTGATAGTCACACTACGTTCAGACTGTACGGTTTGTACTGACTCACTCCCATCACCAGTCGCTGGTCGGAAGTACACATCATATGTAAACTCTGTTGACGGACATATGTCCTGTGTACAAGAAAATTTATACATTTTGGATTCCAAGTATAGTTAAAGCCCTCTCCTCAATGTTGATCCAAATGTTCTATAAAATGGTAGATCATCATTTAATACCAATATGTTTTAAGCGGCGCTACTGTTTTCGAATTCAAGTAATGAATGCAGTTTAGTTAAGCATAAGCCCACTTTTATAAAAGGCACATTGCTCTTTGTAGGTGTTATTGAAATCCTCAGCTGCAGACTAACGTGAATATTTGTCGTGGTTTACTGGTGGTCATTCGATCAGGTAAGATTAACTGAGACAATGCTCTATCATTAGGTTTCATTAGTCCGTGATTCAAGTGAAAAGAAATTTAAAAAATATATACGTTACAAAATAACATGTAAAGCACACTTAGGAACTGTGTTTCCAGCACCTTTCACAAGGTAAATATATCATACCTCCCAGCTCACTGTAAATGAAATCCTTTCCTCTGCCAGCGTTGGCTCGGCACTAACATTAGTGGGGGGTTCTGTTGACACTGAAATCAAGAAACCAATATTACATCAGATACGTCAAATGCGATCCAATATCTTCTTTGTATTGTGACCATATGGCAAACTTGTAAAGTGAGTACCAAAGCCACGAGTGCAAGTACGCATCCAATAGTCTCGATGTAAAATTACAAAGGTCCTGACTCAAAGTATATGTATATATATGAGATTGTTGTCTTTCTGAGTACGATTAGTAAGTGTGGGTCTACTCTCTCTATTACGTCCCTAGTACGAGTGAGAGTAATACCTGAAGTTTGCAGATGGAGGTAGTTGACAGTGATTCACAAGGGTAAAAACTTAATATAATAGGTTTGGGAAATAACAGACGTCCCTGTCTGTTGGGGCAATTTTGTTTAAAGCTATGCGTGACTAAAGAGAGTCTCGACAAATATGTGGCAATTAAGAAGACATTCAAGTGACCGTCGCAAAATGGAACCGTTTATTCAAAGTTACTTTGATTGAGAAGATTGATCACAATATTGCAATTTATATAGTTTTCATAAGTATCATCGCATTGCATGCAATGTTAACTGTAGTAAATACAACTATTATTAAGTAATGCAACAACCCATTGTACTATACGCGTTGCCAAACGCAGCATCTACAACAGTTGGAAGTGTTAGCTCAGTGGTTAGCTCAGTGGTTAGCTCAGTGGTTAGCTCAGTGGTTACTCAGTGGTTAGCTCAGTGGTTAGCTCAGTGGTTAGCTCAGTGGTTAACGCCGGTGCCTTCAATCATAAGGTCCCGAGTTCGAGTCACTCCAAGATTAATGTATGTCGTCCAGTTACAGAGTTTTTGACAATTGACAATTCATAATTATGACGTTAAAATATGAATCTAAGAGACTTAGTTCGGTCAGCTTGCGGCTTTGATAAGCCAATGATGGCTTCTTCGCGAGTTCCTGCTTGAAGGAGGATCTAAAAAATATATATACATACAATACATAAGTACAGTTCTAACAATATTTACGCACAGTTAGATATGGTGCGGTGATATTAGAAAAATATTTGGTGATAAAAATGATAAGATAACGTACCGTACGTAGGTAGAAGAGTCTTGCATGGGATATTGTGAAGGAGTGTCGAGCCGAATATTACAATCTGCTCAATATTGGCCTATGATTACTCATGAAAAAATTACCACTTCACAGAACATTGCCCATGGAAAACCAGGAAGCTCTGCCGCACAAACGAAAGGCCAGGTTAACGACTGATGACGTCATAGTAGACAACCAGCGGGAATTACTGGTATTTCCCGTTTCAGAAGCGCAACATTACATGTCAATACAGGCTTAAACAATTAATACGGCGAACCAAATAGCTTTTAAAAAGGTACTATGCACGGTTATAGTTACAATAATAATATCCATCTGAAATCCAAACTTTTGCTTACATTTGCTCTCACACATATTTGATTGAGAACCTACGAATCCGCCGTTTTCTACAACAGATTTTGTTGCACTAACTTATTGCGTCACACAAGTTTATGCGTTAATGCTACTCAGTAATAGGCCATCGCGTATTAAGTTTTATTATCCGCAGAAAGTCTAAGCAAACGGCATATACACTTATATAAACTGAAGACTAAAACCGAACGCGCACATCTAATCTTTATTTAATAACGGTTTACTGAAACAGCACAACACCAAGTTACTTCAGTTTAAGAAGATGTTACGTTGTTTTTTAGACTGCAAATTTGCAGAAACAAAGTATAGGCGGATGTTATGTGTTTGTGGCTAGTATTAATGACTACATTGTTGTAATGTCATGAAACACACTGTGATATAAGCTTCAACATAACATGCAAGTTCAATGCCTAAACAGCGAAGCTTCACACTAGGTAATTGTAAAAATGACTGTTACCTATCACATAGTTCCTGTTGTACATAACATAAATATACTTATTAACATATATACAAATAACCCGTTCGATGCTCAGTTTTACATGATTCAATCCATCTCTAACAACCTGTAAAAAAATGAAGATCAATTTTTCACAGAGAAGATCGCGTCTAACTCCACGACAGCAAAATCTAAATCGAATTTTAAATTAATTTAAACAGACGTAACCAACCTCTCCGCCATCCACGTGCCAAAAATAAAAACCCATGGAAATACTCATTGTACTTACTACAAACAACCGCAGATGGAGAGCTTTGGCCAACTGCTCTTTGCCCCTGAATAATCTTTATAACAGACACATTAATTGAGTAATATCCTGCAATATCCAATCCAGTAAGAAAGTAGTTATTGATGGTGTTCTCGTAGGTTCTCTCTTGTTGCTCTGTGGATATATTGGTCAATCCAAAGTTAACTCGATAAGAGTCGACTGGACCGGTACCGTAGTCATATCCAGGTCTCCAAAGGTTCCAGGAAACTTGGATCCCTCCCTCAACGACAGTAACTGAAGGAGCATCAAACAACGCTGGAAGAGCTTTAAAAAAAGCAAATGAAACCATAATATAATCATCATTATAAGATAGCGATGCTATATGAATTGATCCGTCAAAAACCTAACATCAGCCTAAAGCTGGAACATTTTGAAAAAGACAGCATTTCATCAAGACCAATCGCGAAATGTCAGCATGTTTGGAACGGTCACATTGTCTCATAAAGTCATCATCATATGTGAAAAATTCTAGCTTAGTGTACTGCTCAGTATGTTTGTGCGAGAAGTAGCAGTTTGCTAACAGTTTATAGTTGTGTGTATATTATCCGCTGCAAATTGAAATACAAAACTGAATTGTAAACATTTAACAATACAAATGTGATCGGATGATAGATATTTACGTACAATGAACTATACATGTCATTTGTCTATTTATGAAAATATTCATTTGCAAATTAAATTTAAAGTAATCATAAAAATTTTCTCG
>KN886434.1:21388-33309 GCA_000934455.1 Apostichopus parvimensis
ATGGGTACGCAATTCGTTTTTCTAAAGGTGTCAAAAACCTTGGTATTACTAATGACTTAAATGCTACTATTACTAACTGCTTTAGAATGATTCGTAATATCTCGAAAGTTAAGCACTTTCTCTATCTCTAGTAATAAACATAGTTAATATGTTCAACTCTCTTAATTATGGCATTCACTCAGATGTTATTCCAAAACTGCAGTCTTTAAAGAATGCTGCTGCCAGGGTTAAAGGAAAATCGAAGGCAAGACATTAAACCATTTCTAATTGTTTTCCCCACTCAAAAGACGAATATTACATAACCATATCAACCACAATCCTTTCCTACCAGCTGAGATAATTAACATTTATTACGACGCTACCCCGGGAAAATAGGGCCCGTCATTGAAATGTGAAGTAGCTATAATCCGGGCTCTTTGTGACGTACTATACGGACAACTAAGCATATTTCACGTTTCGCAAAACATAAGTTAACTGTGCAAGTGCAGTGTGTAACTAACACTAACATTTCGCTAGTAAACATTTATATTCATATTGCTATCTCTCAGAAAGTCTGATTATGAAAACAAGTTGACAATTGCTTTGTTTGTGTAAATGGCCAGACCTGTTCCTTACGATTATGAACCACGTTTCAACGCGGCAGATTTACAAGAAAGAGAAAATAATGGACTTAGCGATGACGATGAGAACCAAAACGTGGGCCGAGACGAACAGCCTAGGCCTAATGTCGTTAGGCTCGGTAATACGGACTGGTGTACCTGTGGTTTGTGCAACGTTACGCCGAAAGAAGAGTGCATTTCTTGAAAATATCTGGTTTCTTCTTTGTAGAAACCAAAACTGTGACTTCTTTACTCGGGAAGAATGACTGTTACAACCGAACGCCTGACAGTGCGGCATTTTGTTGGGCTTCACTTCGAGTAACGTCGGGCCTATATGTAGGCTACGTACGTATTTACGGTACATTTATCATATGCATAGTATAAGTATAGCCTAGCAAACACATCGCGTATGGATGTTGAAGTTAAGATGTTGAAGTCTTTGATGTTAAGATGTTGAAGTCTTGATGTTGAAGTTAAGATCAAGTTGTCCGGGTAGAACGTCATCCGTGACCCGGGTCACAGGTATTTGCATATCTATGGCGATATTCGGCAATTTTGTTAAATCAACCTCAATGAGCGCCATCGGCGCCCTTCTCAACTTTCAAAGGTCGGTACTAAAAGTTAGATAAGTTCTTGGGATCAAGAAGTGGTTCATTTTAACGCCTATATTTATATCAACAATTAGGATCATAATTGCGTACTGCCTTCATTTCCCCCTTTAAATACGAACGTTGTAGGTGTGAGGATGTTTCTGATATATTAATGAGTTACAGTGGCTGCCAATAAAGGATCGTATTCATTTTGAAATAATTTTACTAGTTTATGAATGTTTTTAAAATTCTGCACCTGATTATCTGAAGGATATCGTAGTTGTCTCCCGCCCTTCCACTTCAATTCTTGCTGTGCATGGTGCTGTTGCACTTCAGATATGGAACTAGAGTTTTCGCATTTAGTGGCCCCAAGCTTTGGAACTCTCTTCCTACGAACATATGCATGTCTGAGGGCAAAGCCAGCGAACAGCCATGTGTTTTACGACAAACTTGATATGGTATAACCTCTTGGATTCTAACCCATCTGTACATGTGTACGATGATTTAACATAGATAGAGGATGGAATACAGAATATTTCGAATCTTGAGAATCCACCGGTACTTACGTTGACACCCAGGTCCCTCATAATATCGATTGCATTGCGAGGAAGTGCACCCACTGACAGCATTATATAAATTCCACCGACAACGAGCAGTCATAGCACAGTTGACCCCGAAATTGGGGAAGGTACAGTAATCTAAATAAATATAAATATCACAGAAAACTTGCTGCACCACCATGTAACTGTGCGTATGCTACAATGCAAAACGTATTCTTAAATGCTTGATGTATCCTTAATTTTGCACATTCAAACCTGGTAGTGAAACGTACGTTTTGGGTTGGCGGTATTGAGACAAATACAAATTTATTCACAATGATTTCGAATCCGGATTGGATTTTACTCTCAATATCAGCATAGAAACTCAACTTCAGTTCTCAGGGGTTTGTTTAGCTTTAATGGTAGCTGCAGTATACCCTAAACGGCAGTATCCGCAAATCTATAGGTTATATTTCTCAGCCATATTTCAATATCGGTAGCAATAATCAGAGCTGTAGTCATATATGACATATTTTCTCTCCTTGCTACATGAAACTATTGCACTATTTCTAGAGGTCAGGGCTTTACGTTGGTATATATGTCAAATTGATGAAAAGATGATGGTCCACCATAATGCTGGTTTGAACTGCTTGCGACAACGTATTCGGTGCCATGATTACTACAAGAGGATTAACAAAAATCCAAAGATAAACGGTAAACCACTTACTGTTACATTTCGGCACGAATCCAAACCCTGCTCTACAATGACATCCAACCGGATGCGGAGAACATACTTGCTTGTACAAACACTTGCTCCCCAATTCAGGACTTGTAGTGCAGCTAAGGTCGCAAGTCATACCGATGGCATTTGAGCTATGATCACACACTGAAAGATAACTTTGCAGGTTTCAGTCACAATACAAACAAATTGTTGTTGACAGTCTTAACCCTTGCACCAGATCAACTATAGCAACAAATATTGAAATATGTACTGTAAATCATGAAAGTAATATTTCGTTAACATTCGTAACAAATGAATGTCACAAATGACAGAATTTCATAACGTGACTGTAATAAACACACACGTCATCTAAACAGTCCTAAACTTCCATTTGCTGTTAACCTGCAGAGCAGTCATGTTTCGCGTTACAACATATAGTTTCTTAAATAATTAGGTCAGTTTTGACTTGCGAAATTTCAAGTAAATTGTAATTATTAAGTAAGACGGTGCACGAAAAAATTCATGTTAGGTTATAGAGATATTATACCACATATTGGTCTCGGAAGGATATACATATATAATCAAGTGTTATTACTATCAGGTTTCATGTCAGAAGACTTACCCTGCGAGCAATCATCTCCATGGTAACCTGGTTGACATACACACTGTCCGGTCTCCTCGTGACAGATACCTTGGTAATAGCAGACTGGACAAGTCTTGTTACAATAAATCCCCCAGAAACCAGACGGACACGCTATAAAATAATTTAATTACATCAATTCAATTTTCAAACAGACCATACTGTTCTTTTTGGTAATTGGACAGGCAATATGTTTTGATGACGTTTCAGAAGACGGGAGATCAGCATCTAGTTATATTAGTATGCAACGGCTTTTTAAAACAGAGATAGATCTACGTAGTAATGTGGTTGCAAACTGGCAGTCAAACGTGAAGATATTGGTGTAGGTTTGTAGTCACTGTTGACACGCTGGTCTATTGGACGTTGTAAATTATTAGAAATATTGTTGCAATATAAAAGGTAGAAGTCTTAGAAGTGTGCTTTACCTCGTACTTTTAATATCATAAACCCTGTGTAAGACTGATCTCTATTCTCTGGAAAACATTCATAGACTCCTTCATCAGCCTTCCTCGCGTAGTCAATTGTCAGTTCTGTATTTCCATTGGCCAATGGAATCTCTCTCCCATTATGACGCCATCTCAAGGTAGAAGATTGTGTAGGGGAGTATGAAACAGTCATGGTAACAGATTCACCAGTTCCTACTGACAACGTAAATCTCTCAAATCGAACAGCACCTACAAAAATGATGATTATATCCCATTTGGGTAATACATACGGATCGACTGGAATATATTTGGGATTAGTTTATAGTTCCAGAGGCAGAAAATGTTGGTTAGAAATATTGAAAAATGTATATATGTACTGCTCATACCTTTCATAGCATATATGTAAGTTGAAACTTAGATATATAGTCAGTATTGCTAATTTCGGAACACTGCCAATTTCGGACACCCCTAAGAAATGCACGATTTCACCATGACAACCTACAGGAAGAGCCAAATTTCACCAAAAAGTACGAAATGACCCGTGTGCAAGTAAATACTTACATATTTGTCAATAAAACGACGGAGATCTATGAAGTCTGTTATAATTACTGAAAGAGCAACTGCGCCACCAATTTTATCACCAGCGCCACACTGTGGGACTGTGTGTCCGAAAATTAGCAATACTCTAGCAAAGAAATACCAGTTCCACAATCACAAGAATCTTCTTGGAATACAACGTGAAAAGAAAGTTTGGCCGTGTATCGTAATATAACACACTTCTCCCACCATATCAAGTATATTTTCAGGTGATTTATACCAGAAGATATAGTTTTGGGGTGTTTTAAGGCTTAGGTGTCCGGAATTGTCCATGTCCATGCTACCTGTTAAGAATGATGATAAGCTTTTCAACCCTCCATTAATACATTTTAGTATTTGGCGATCTCATTAATTAGTAAAACATCGAAACATCAAATGAAAAAACTTTACATATCTGCCTCTTTTAATTTAACTGCAATGAACAATAATAGCAAAGTTGTTTGTCATTTCATTGTCAGTTTATTTTGGAATCCTTGAAACGACTAACTCGTATCATTCTTTTAGCGTCCAGTAAGTCAATTTGAAGAACCAGTCACTTGTCCAGATAGTCTATAAATTGCTGAACGGTGTTTATTTAAAGGACAACCGTTTTGACAAACTATCGATAGGAAATAAGCCAACTTTAGTAGAACAAATATGTTATTGGTAGGCTAACTTTGCGTTTTTATAGCGTCTCTAGAAGATCTTTCGAATTACTTAACAAATTTAATTTCACTTAATTAATGTCTGTTTAGTTTGAACACAAGGAAATCTTGACTTAGTGGTCAGGAAAAATGTATTGAGAAGAATTATACAGAAATGTACCTTGCAACATTGGTTCAGAACATTCATTGAAGAGAATGCTTCACCTTTATAAAATGATCTAGAGCTGGTCCAGCTGAATGGGATCTAACCTTGGTGGCTAAAATTCCTCTTTTTGAGAACGTGGTGGGAATTTGTTTGCATCTTTAGTGCAAAATTGCACCTTTTCAAGCATTATTTGTTATTCTACAGATGTTTACTTCAGTTTTGTGAACAGACAACAATGGAGTTGTATGCTATCATCATGGCAATTGATCTGAAAAAAAATCAAAATTTCCTAAAGTGCATCAGTTTTCAAATCATATTTTAATAAGAAATCTTTCGAAGATGCAGTTGCCACGGTGACGTCACAGAACCGCTACTGTATATGATCCACTTATTGAGGTAACTATACTTAACTATGTGTCATACTTTCTGTCTTGTGCTGCACCCGCTACGTTAACATTCTTATGCAAGGAACAGTAATTTTTAAAAGTAGCTAAATAAGCAAATGAACAAACAACTGACATTTACTATATTTGTTTCATATTATAATAGGAAGGCTTTCAAAGATGCAGTTGCCATGATGACATCACAGAACAGCTACGATATATCATCCACTTATTGAAGTAACTATAATTAACTAAGTGTCATACTGTCTGTCTTCTGCTGCACCAGCTACGTTAATATTCTTATACTTGGAAGAGTAAGTTTTTAAAAGTAACTACATAGGCAAATGAACAAACAACAGACATTTACCAAAGTTGTTTGACTGCCTCGGTATTTGTGTGTGTTGTCTACGTTTTCCATTGATAAGCTCCACGTAGTACACTCCCAAGTGAGAATAATTGGAAGACACCGTCTCTAGTGTCAGTCTACTGTTATGTTCTCCGTTGGACGTAAATTGAAGTGTTCCGACAGGCAAACCAGACGTTGAAGGCATTGTTGTTAAATTTGTATGTTCATGGCTCATTCCACTTCCAGTTTTTCCTGTACCTGTGTCAAGTTCTCGACCAATCACTAACTTGACAGAAGTATTCATGTATAATGTCGTTAATCCTTCTACGGTAAACGAACCCCCGATTTGAAAGGCAGCCGGTCTGCCATAACCAACAACATCGAAGATCTTAGCTGAGGAAAGCAAAATAGAATAATAGAATCACTCACATAACGCAACAACAGAAAATCACCACCTGTTATCTATGAATGTAACATTTCTGTTGTTGTGGATCTAAATGGTTTGAATTGACTTTCTTCAAGATGGACTGAATAACCTCAAAGGAAATATAAATTTAGTGATATTTACAAATAGTGAGAACAATTTCCCAATGATGTTATCGTCTGAACCAATCGATTCGTACGTATGAGACAGGTGTATCATTATTGTCATCAAACAGTGAATGTAAACTTAGACTTGTTGACTATAGTTCGAACATGTCTCCCAATTTATTAAATTTATTCAATATATAATTTAGTCACATTTAATTATAACGCCCACTAGTCTTACTTCTTAAAAATTCAATATATTCAGCAAATTTCGTTACCTTTTCGGAATTTCAATATTTTTGGTTTGTGATAGTTTATTCGCCATATTCAATCACATTATACATTTGATGATTCCACTTACACGAGAGACCAAAAACCTTTGCTAAGTCAACGAATCCTACCTACCTTGACACATTGGTCCTTTCCATGACCTTTCACATCCATTTTCAGAACAGAGCCCCGTTTTGAAATCACATTGTGACATAGATTGACAGTGGCATACTTCAGTACACCCAGCGCCATATGCTCCTTTATCGCAAACTGCGTAGAGAAACGTATCATAATTAATCCGAATAAATCTGACTAACTGTCACACAAAATAGTAAAAAGACGTGGCTTAAGTCCAGGTAATATTTTTTCCAAAAAATCTATATACATACCAAAGAAGCGTCTCATGTAAATCACGTCGATATTTCGATAATATTAATTATATAATATTGTATTAAAGATGATATATTGCGGCAAAATAAAAGAGAGGAAACAACTATGGCCCCATAACAGCACAGTATGAATACAAATGTATATATAAAATTACCCTTCTGTTTCAAGGTACACTCGATTACCTGTTTGACAATCAAGACCGGAGAAGCCCGGGGCACAAGAGCACCCAAAAGGATGAGGTAGACATATTTCCACACCTCGACAATCAGCAACACCAATAACAGTCTCACAACTTATTCCACACCGTCGACCGATGTACCCAGACGGACAGGCTTTGAGGAATACAACGAAAAAGTGCTATCATTAAGGCAACAAAAAAGCTTTGGCCTTACAAAATTAACGTTCCTACACACAAGAGTGAAATTTTGATCAAGTGTGAATATGATATCAACTGAGCCTTTTTCTTTTTTTTTCATGTTTTGTTATATTTACTTTAATGATTATGTTTTTCTTATGGATTCTTATGGAGTTGGATTTATAAATGCTTAGTCTTAAGTAACGAAACTATTAACATAATTGAATAACATAGCAATTGTTCCAGTTTCGACACAGTTAACAGGTTACCTTGAAAATGTAATAGAAAAAAAAGAAACATGTCAACACTGCTTCCCAAACAAATGGTTTGCACCCTGCAAATCAATTGCAAAGAAAACTCTGTAATGGCGACACATGATATATGTTTTCTTTCTCCTTCAAGTTAACCGTTGATATTTCAATTCAGATGCTTTAATTACTCAAATATACCATTTCCCTTCTTTACCTATATTTCTTGATGAGTATGGTTGTGTTTTGCGGTACCGGAACATTACTATAACTCTCGCCCTAAGATCATGAAATCTACAATCAAATATGAAAGGAAGTGTTGATACTGACAAAGACTATCACCTTGTTCGCATTGACCTCCTGTAAATCCTGGAGGACATACACATCCTCCTGAGACATCATCACAGATGCCACCATTGTAGCACACTGGACACGTCCATTGGCATGAAGGGGAACCCCATAAATTGTATCGGCATCCTGTAAAGATTTAATGTATTTGATTAAGATTACATCGTGTACGTTTAATTTGTCAAGAGAGCTAACCAAAATGTGACATTTCATTTATTTGTCTAAGATTTGTCTAATGTATTCATTCTTAGCTGTAAAATCAACACTATATGAATATTTTTACACACTGCCTCCAAATAACTGGTGTGGCTGGTGTGGCCGTAAAACCTTGTAAAAGATTAACGATGTTTAATTTAAAATTATGTACGGCAGTGTTCTCTATCCAAACTTTGAAGGTTTACTTATTTTGTCAAAAAAACGTAACATGTTTCGATGCAAACAGCAATTTGGTATGTAAATCAGACCGATTACGTGCATGTGTTGTGAACTTGTGTAACATATTGACTACCTCTTGACATTTTGATGTGATGAAGAAACATACTTTCTTCGTTGGTTCGAATTATCAGTTGCGACATTTTTAAGCGATCTAACATTGTAGTTTAATGCTGAAAGAAGTGAAGCTGCAAATGTAATCGGTTGTTGTAATTTATCACCACGAAGCGAGAAAATGCAATAATGATGACGTCACTTACATATTACGTCAGCCGAATCAAACATGATTACAATTTAACACGTGATGCGGTAAATACATTTAAACGATGCGCATATAAATCCCTAAATTCAACAATAATATTTTTGATTAAACCCTTTAGGATTATTTCCTGACCCCCATATGCGTAAGTGTTACAGTTACCTCTAACGATAAGTCTGACGTATCCACTAACAGTTGACGATGTTGTATATGCCTCGTATACTCCAGCATCACTGATGTTAACCTTCTCAATGACTGGTGTAGTATTTCCATCCCATTCAGGTAACTGCCTTGTGACCGAACCCCACGAATACCGCCAACGTACTTGTGGCGTTGATGAATTACTGTCCGATGCCAACATTGTTAACGTCACTCTTTCGTCAAGATTTGCAGTAATGGTGAAAGCAGGTGGCTTAAATTCAGCTGAGTGAATAAGCAGTCAACGCAAAAGTTGTTTTTATGAAGACGACAGAAAGTACGACATAGAAAGACTAGGAATGCTAGACTATCCATTGACTGCATTAAGTTGATAAGTTTTCTTTAAAATATCATTAACAGCAATATGTGTGTAAATAATCTGACTAAACTAAGATAATTCGGAGAAAGTCTTGACACTAATTAAGGTTCAAGCCTTGCATCTTGGTTCCTTCAATATAATGCTACGTTTTATCAGAACACCGACTGACTGGTCGGTATGGAAGCGATAAATTATCCATGTGGCTGAAGAGAAATTTCGAGAGAGACTCTGTCCCTTCTTTAATATAACGGTACGGAGCATGAATTCATCGTTTAAACTGCGCATATTCAATTAAGATATCGATGCCCAATTTGCTGTGTGGTACTTTTGTGGAAAAAATATGCTTCATTAAGAGGATATATATACGTGCAAGGTAAGAAACTATTTGCGTGAGCCAACTTACGCAATTGGAAATCTTACCTTCCGAATCGACATACATTACGTAACTTTCAAGAAACGCTGTTTCTTACTAACTATAACAACTCCCTTCCTTGTAAACATAAATAAACAAACGATAACATTTCGGGGGCGGGGTGGTCGGAGGGAAGTTGGGGGGGGGGGGGGGGGGGGGTGCAACGAGCGGCCGTAGTCTAGGTTGTTGGACACTCTGATGTATTGTGATTTATTGAACACTGTACCCACACTGAATATATGTATTTACTTGTTATAGCTGTAGAATATGCTCGGATCGGTATCCTACCACCAAAGAGACACAGCTATACGAACTCAATAAAGATGTCACGTGGGCATATGAGGACATTTTTTGGACTTTTTACTAAAATTCTTACCTCCTACTCGCATTATCGTCACTGTAGAGATAGAGCTGTACTCTTGTTGTGAAGCGATGCAATCAAATACACCAAAGCGAAGTTGTTTTCTCTCAGTTGAATCATCGACGTTCTGTGTTAGTACCACTTTGTCAACGTTGATCGTTGTTCCCCCTTCAAAGTATGATATAATGCTAACGTTCCTATAAAATCCGCAATTTCTAATTGCATCTCTATCTCCTACAGTGGAGAGATTACATGATGCATTTCCTAAGGTCGGATAGTTCTTGTAGGAGTTGAACCTCTTGGTCTTGGCGGCTCTACGGTAGGATCTGAAGGTATCTCTGCCATTATATACCACCACGCCTATAAATGTAGTATCATTTGAGGGATTCCCCATTGGATTATGAGTGATACACGCGGTATCCAAGAAGGAACCAGCTGGAACAACAAAAGCGGGAAATAACTTTATTATAGAAACGATAATATTTAACGACTGATTGGCCTAATTAAAAGCTCAAAGAATAAATTAAAATAATTGAACACACAGTGGACAACTAAATACTATTTTATATTAATTTACTGCAACGAAACGGAGCGTTATTATATAAAGACAATGAATTATGATGATGCAGTGATTTGTATCGTCATATTAAAAGACAATTTACACTAAACAATCTCATTACTATATCCTTCCTGATCAATTTTAATTTTCTGAAGCAATATAATGCAACGAAGGTTCGTAGTTTAAAGTCGTGCGTATTATGATATTTTGCAGTCAACATTGCAGCAGTGCTCTGAATTGTCTCAAAGCCTTTCAGTACATGGTAAATATAATGATATGTGTACAAACTTTCCTACGATTCTGTGCCGATTACATGTAATTGAATTCTTCATTTCAATTCAATTGATTTATTCATGATATTTCGGACAATTTGACTTATTTCACACAGGGACGGAACCATATTTTTGTGATTGGTAGGGGATTGACGTGTTTCGTTGTCAAGTAAATGGGATTAAAGGGAGGGATGTCACCTTTCCTTTGAGAAATGTGGTACATATGGAGGGTGCTAAGATGCAAAATGGTGCTATTTTTGGCATGTTTTGAAACGATGGTAAAGATGTTTCGACCGTTTCAGTTGCATTGCCTATACATGTTATATGAGTTACACAATAGTAAGTTTTGGAGGCGGCGTTACCTTGTACTGTGCAACCATCCGTACTTTATATATTAGAATAATATTTATGACAAGACAAGTTTAATAAACTTCTTGGCCTCTTCTTCACACTATGAAATTGTTCTGTGGCGTGCGCAAAGAGGAGATGGGAGCCTTGTCTACACCTCACATCGTCATTCTGGTGATTTGCTACATATGATTGGGCGGGGGTGGGGGTGGGGGGAAGAATTAGATCATCGCTATTTCGGTGTACACCGGTCTATTTAACCTTACACACACGCAACAAAAAACAGTACTTTTTCAGAATGCACTATTTACGTTTCCAGTTGATTAATATGGCGTTGAAATATAGTCTACACGGATGATCAAAATTAATAATGAAAACCGAATGGAACAATCTTGTTGTGAAAGTCTAGGATATTGTCTGATTTGTGATACTCAAAACAAATTTACGGCAAATGCATATGTAGCATACAGTGGCGACCAGGGCCAGGCAAGAGCCTCCGGGAAAGATATGTCGCCGGGCTATTCTCTTGCACTTTAATCAAGTGTGTTTACTTTTTAGAACTTGAGAATAAATCAGTATGCATGCAACGTATGAACTCCCTAATTCACCGGGAGGTGGGTCTGTAGATCGCTTCCACCCACCCCCTTTCCTTCTAGTCAGGCCTGGATATATCCTCGATATAGTACTATTTAAAGTATACCATGTGTCATACGCATAAACATAGAATACGACTCTGAATCCCTACTCATCTCGTTAAACTATATGTACGAGTACCCGTCCAAAATTTTATTGACTTTCTCTGGTAAGGGCCCCTGAATAACCGGCATGATGGTCGGCTTCAGCAACCGTAGGACCACAGTCGGTCATTTGTAACAAAGTAAACCTTCATGTACCTTTCACCTTTCCATATGGTTTCGTGACCGTACCTCAATACTTTCAGCCAAAATTTATAATTTCCTTACATCCCTTAACCAACGACCACTACCTTTGAAA
>KN886435.1:11605-22636 GCA_000934455.1 Apostichopus parvimensis
TGAGGGGGGTGAGGGGGGTGAGTGGTATAAGTGGAATGAGGTGGATGAAGGCATGAGATACATGAGAGATGATAGAGGAAACAGTTTCTTAGAGCATGTGACACTATGTAAGGAATTGATGTCAGCACACAAGTCGAAACATGAGCATAGTTGGGACAATTTGATTTCTGTACTAAATTGTACTGTCATGTCCCGCTTAAGAGCACTCGTGATGTCAGTATGGGCAGTATGAATATCATGTTTCTACCAGACAAAAGTTGGTATTGATTTTACTGTCAATACGAGTGTTTTGAGGACATGCTATAGGCGGACAGTTTAGAGAGGTATTGGCATTTGGACGTTGTCACAACTGGCTGCCGAAAAGTAAACATATCCCTCGAATCATGCGGGGCTGTATTTATATCGCGATTATAGATTGAGTATAGTTGTATCACAGACGTGTCATGGCCTTTGTAAGCCCATAGTTATTATAACTATGGTAAGACATATCCTGATGGTCGCGTGGCTATATCTTCGAAATGATATTTGCGACTGATTCAAATTCACATCGCGAGGTATGGTACGTCCCTCCCTCTTCTTCTGCATCTGATCCTCTATTTTGCGGTTCTTGTTTGCATTTTCTTCTTTTTTTTCTTCTGTCATGAAGAATGGGCAACATATTAAAAAAGTCTCATAAATATGCTTGACAAATGTTGTTTACAATATGTAACTGAATAAATTCAAAGTTTCATCGTCAACCCCCCCCCCCCCACCCCTCAACGTTCACTTCATCATCTCCCCTGAAACTAGTAGGTTTAGGGGGTCTCTCCTTTTTGTTGTTGTTGGTTTGCTTCGAAAATCACAGGTATATGACGGCACGGTTAATCCATCTCATTGAAGATTTCCGTCTCTTATAGTATATTTAATCTGCATTGGTTGTTGGATGCTGGTCTAGTAACTTTGTTTAACTTAACTGGGCCTTATCAGCGTAATGCCATGTTCAGCGTTACGTCCGCTGTGTTAATTAGTTTAATTGTTTCAGGGGTTGTAGCTTCAGTTATATAATACACTTAATTAATTGTAGAGGAGTGTATACCTGTTAAACCTTATAA
The DNA here is from genome assembly GCA_000934455.1 of Apostichopus parvimensis. NCBI lineage: Eukaryota > Metazoa > Echinodermata > Holothuroidea > Aspidochirotida > Stichopodidae > Apostichopus > Apostichopus parvimensis. The sequence goes on from KN886435.1 coordinate 12,697, forward strand.
ATACCCGGAAATATCGAGTATAAAGTAAACTGTTATCTTTGGTTCCAAGGATACGATAAACATAGAATTCAGACATTCATCACACACGTGAAGGTCACATGTGTGTGGGTGCGCTCGTATGCGTTTGTTTTTCTATCTGACCGAGGACTTGAACAAAAGAATTTCAGGTCCTCGGTTGTGATTTCTAAAGAATCACCACGTCCTCGGAAGAATTCTATTGTATGGGGTATTGTTAAGGTTAGGGTACGTGGATTTGAACAATGGAAAATACAATGGGGTCCTCGGTTGGAATGAAAATCAAACATGTGTGCGTGCGGGTGTGTGTATGTGTGTGTGTAAGTGCGTATGCGTGTATGAATGTTGCTACTGCTATAGGAAATGTTAGGTGCCTGAAGTGAAGTGCTAACAATCTACTACTTTGGGCTTAACAAGATCGTATACAAATGATAAAGGTATCAAGTATAAAAGTTTTACAATGAAATCAGAATATTACATTAAACATAAAACAAATAAGCGCCTAAGTAGCCAGAAATTTTGATTCGTGAGGGAGGACAAGGGGGGAACAAACAGTTTAAGGAGTGGCACAATATTCGTGTCCTGTAACTTGTGAAGCGCTTTGTCTGCCTACACATAAAGGTGGCACAAATAGAGGGGGGGGGGGGGGTTAAAATGTCAACAGTTCCTGGGAAGAGAATGGTCTTTCATGCTCTTGCTCCTCTTCTAGCTCAAATTCTAAAACGATCTGGAAATTTAAAAGTGCCACGATAGGCCGAGTATCATATGGTCGGTATACTATGCAAGCCAAAAAATGTATCAATGTTTCATGTTCTCTTGTGAATGAATTTAGCATGTAAGCTAGTGAATCGCTATGTGCACATGCAAGCAAGCAACGCCACTGATGACGTAGCTTCTTCAGAGCTACAGCAGATCCACCAAACGGAAAAAGAAGAAAGAAAACAAATACGGGAAAAGCAAAAGTAGGTAAGAAAAGGAAAATAATAATACATAAGTACAACTAAAATGAAATGAAATGAAACGAAAGAAACACAACATATAAAAACATACAGCTTAAGATATATGTAATATATGCTGGTGCATACCATTCTTTTCACCTAGGGCTGTTAATCTCAGTATGAAAGTGGGAATTCTTTTTACGTGAAGTATTAGGCTGTCATGGCAATACCTATTGTTTGACGAGGTCCCAGCTTTGTTCACCTATATTGTAGTACTTTACAAAAGAGCCGTAAAAGTTGATAACGCCCTCTCGTAAACATCATTTTGATTGCCTTCAAATTTGTCGTCTGCTAGAGATCAATAAGGCTGAAAGAGTGTATTGTTTTTCCTTGGTGAAATGTCTAGCATGTGTGTCAACATGACGCATATCCTATAACTTAGACTTGAAGAACGTTTGGTTTTCCTTTACAAGAGACTCGAATAAGCGTAATGATTAAAGTCAGGATTCCTTGAATTTCGGATTTTTATTGCTTTCGAGTTGATGAACTGTTTCTGCAGACTGATCACACATACGTGAATAGGCTACGTTAATCGTGTGATAGGCTACTATTACTAACAGTAGTTGAGCGAATGATAGGTCTCCACTACACGCGTGTAACGTAACACTAACACCGTATGATATATAGGTATATAACGTATGGACTGTCCTAACGTTACATGTACAATACAGTATTCGTACCAGAATAAAGAATTACCTGATGCTAGAAATGTGTGTAAATTAGCTCTTTTCCAAAATTTGAAAGGACAGAATTGTGCTAACCATGATGGAATGATTAAAATCAGTTTTCTGAGTAGGCTTAGTCTACACTGGCCTATCGAGCCTAGCCTGGCTACTGTACTCCAATGCCCTTTAAGTTTAGTCGCAGTTCAACTAGGCCTAGTACTAGTGGAGGCTGCACTTGAAGTTTAAGTACTTCTACCACCAGGATCACAGCGATTAATAAAAAGGGGTCACATACAACAGTTAGCAAAAATTGTTGATAATGCCGAAGTCTGCCAAGGAAAAAAATGAAACTGCAGTAAGTGCTTCCAGTATGGACTGATTGCATGTTAGATCTCTTTTCATAAACTAGAGCTTTGTGACCAGCAGGTTGCACAATTTAAACTGATGTGACATATAGTATATTATAGTTTAATGTATGCTGTAAATCATGTAATATTTCCCTCATCATTTGTTCTTCTTGAGTGTAGTAATATTTTGCCAACTGTCATAAGCCTATGTGAATAACCTTTAAAAGTTTTATATTGTGTAAGAAGGCTACATGGGCTAGTAGATTAGTTTCAAAATCCATTGAAGACTGACATGCCATAAAGGAGGGATAACAGCCACTGTCTTTTGAGTTTGTGAAGTACACATCTGTAATCTTAGTCATCCAAAGGCACAACTTTGGCAGTTAATAGCATTGTGAGATGATTATTTGAACTTATTTGAAACTTCACATTGTTGTTGTATTTTCCACTTTGCTCCTCAGTTGTTTAATTGTCATTCATTTAATTACATCATCTGATAAATGTTACATTTTCATTTGAGATCTCAGTTGAATTTATTTGTATTGCATTGAATTTTTTTATCAAGGTCCAAGGCACGAATGATAGCAGTATTGTCAGTAAATGTGCCATTTCTATGCAAGGTTATTTCCACGATGACTACTTAAGGCATTTTGTTGCTAGACAAACTCGAAGGGCGCCCCTCATCAACCGTGGTTACTATGTCAGAGCTAAAGCTATTGATGGAGCTCTCAGACACTTCCTGAAATCATTTCAAGGACAAGCTAACCAGGTAAGGAGTAGCCTAGATGTACACGGCTTGAAGTGAATTTCAAAGAAAGCAAAATAAATGAATTTTGTCTTTTCAATGGTTTTTGATATGTTTCGGATATCAAAATTGCAATGTACAACTCAAGCTCAGAACTTAGATGAAAGCTCAGACTGAATTGAAGAAAAATCTGAAAATGGCCCCAAGATTTGTGCTAGGTACTATGTCAATGTCTTTAAAGGGTTCCATCTCTCTGGCCAACTTTAAAAAGGGCAAGGCCAAATTAAGGAGATTTGTTCTGCTGTTAGTTGCTGCTTTTTAGTCTCTTAAAGTTCTTGTCCTTGAATTGCAGATTGTGTCCCTTGGTGCTGGATTTGATTCAGCCTACTTTCGACTGGAGAGTGCAAGGCTTCTCTCGGAGACTTGCTTCTATGAAATTGACTTTGCTGAAGTTGCTTGCAGAAAAGCTGCCATTATCCAGAGTAATGATATCTTGTGTGCCTTGCTGAAAGAGCCTGTCTTTCACCACAAAAATACAATAGTTCAAAAGCATGGAGGTATAGTGTTACTTTGTTTATCATTGTTATCATCATTGTTATGAAATGATCACCTGGTACCGTTAGAAACATTTCAGTTGGTATTTGTTCATAATGTATCTAATCTATTGGTTTGAATGTCATTTAGTTTATCTTACTTATACTTTGAGTTTTCTTCTGAAAATGGCATCACAAATACAAGTATGGCAGCCCTGATATGACTAAATACAACAAAATCACGCAATTTGCACAAGAGTTCTGGTTTTAAGTTAGCTTTACGTTATGCATCATATGAATTAAATTGAAGGTTTGGGTTCATATTTTTTTATTTATCTTATTCTCTTTTCAAATAGGTGTAATAATATCTTCTAGATCTTATCAACTCCTGGGTATCAATTTGAATGACCTCAGCTCATTACATCACTTCCTGTTACACAGCGGGTGTGACTTGAATAAACCTACTCTCCTTCTCTCCGAGTGTGTCCTTACCTACATGGAAGTTCAAAGGTCAGTCACTCTTGATATATTCTGAATGGACACTCTTAAATCCACCAGGTAATGAAAATTGAAAAAAAAAAAAGAGTTAATATTGTAGCATTTCTACAACCAAGCTCTTGGTGGGTTCTTAAACTCAAAATTTGACATAAAAAATCAATCAATCAAAAGTGTTAGCACATATTGGACTTTATTTCACTCGATTATTTTACTCAAAACCTCTTACGAATGGGAGAAACGATGGTTTGCTCCTAGATGAAACGCCGCTGTCAGTATCCACTCGACCATAGCATTGGCTAACTATCTCGGTTTCGTCTTCACAGATCAGATGCACTGATTGAATTTTGTGCCAGTACTTTCAGCAATGTGGCCTTTATTTGTTACGAGCAAATCTATCCATCTGATTCGTTTGGACAAGTTATGTGAGTTGATTCCAGTTATGTATGATATAAGTTACATTCAGGGTTGAGTTATGTAAATAGATTCATGTGTGTATTATAAGTAATTTTCAGTTTTGAGTTATTTAACTAGATTCAGTTATGTATTATGCAAGAGATTACTGGTTACAAGTTATATTACAGACTGATCTAGTAGACAAAATCATTGATTATTTAACATGGTTTTAAATTAAATTTAATAAGTTATGAAAATAAATTTAACATGATGATTCTTTAAGTGTTGAGTTATGTCTTAATTAGACTAGATATGTTTATATCAGTGCAAGTGAATTTAAATGTCCATGGTTTCCTTTAAAGATGTGCTTCCCAGGTCAATATACATCTTTGGCATTCATTTTTTGTTTTCTTGCTGGTAATTGTTTGTAAATAACAGTGTATTGCCATGAAAATATTCTTTTAGTAATACATAAAATTTCTTGCCTTCCATTCTAGGATGAATCATTTCAAAAAGTTAGGATCTCCCTTGCAAGCAATCAGAATGTACAGTACTCCATCAGACCACCAGGAGAGGTACTTGAGATTGGTAGGCCTCTTTTATCTCATAAATGGGGTATGGGGGGGGGGGGGAGATCGGGCTCACTGGACCTGTCTCTCTGTATCCACCCCTCTATCACTACCCCAATTAGCGTGATACAATATTCGTTAACTATTTTGTGGTCTTGAAGATAACCACTCTCAGTTAAAGCTGGATAATAAAAAAATTAAAAACAATCTTGAAAATTTCAAGGGTGGACAAATGGTTATAGGTATATAATAATAATAATAAATATCACATTGATGATAAAGTGGGCATAAAATGGTCTACATTCACCCATACAGATCTAAATCATGCTGTACCAAAACTTACGGAACCTATATTTGGCATCCTGTCTACAAATTTCTCAAGGTGTAAACACCCTTCAACGGACACCATGCAAAAAATATTGATGTTTCTGTCTTCATGGCTAGCATTGGCCTTTAATAGCTCTCCTTAGTATGAAACACGGAATAATCTTCAGTACAGACAATGAAAGAGGCTCTTCGATTATTACTACTAGAAATGAACAGCAACTTGTGGACACGTTTTTTAAAGTAATACCTTTTTGCTTTTGTGAAATTTGTCTCAAATGACTCATTCAGTTTCCGTCCATTGTTGACTTATCTGCGAATGTTAAATCTTTGATCTTCTTGTTTTTTTTCTCTCGCAGGGATGGACTTCGGCCAAAGTAATCGACATGAATGAATTTTATCTTTGTTTAGATGAAGACGAGAGGGACAGGATCAAGAAACTTGAACCATTTGATGAATTTGAGGTAAGAGAGGTGTTCAATGTTTGTCTTAAAGTTCTAGTTTGCATTGAATTTATCGTTGACTGAGTGAAGACTCCTAGACTGAGTGAAGGCGATTCAATTTCTACAGATCTTTTCACAGAGACACAAGTTACTACCCAACAAATATATTTTTTTTAAGGGGTTCATGGGGTGGGGGAGAAGGGGGGGGTGAGTGAAGGAGGGATGTGTCTTCTGCTAGGGACAAACATAGAAAAAAGACAAGCTGCTTTCAGAGTTAATCTGCTATCTTTTTCCTCTGTTTTATGTTTGAATTTTGTATTTTTTCAGGAATGGCATCTCAAGTGTAACCATTATATACTTGTCACAGCTTGCAAGGATTCCTGTATAACTGCCTTCCAAGATGACATCCATAGATCAAACTCTGGTAGTTTCAGAATGTACCAACAGAAACCTCAGCTCGACCAGCTACTCGAAGCTCAACAACCGGACAGTATCACAGAGGCTAACTTCAGTGGGTTTGGGCATTCCTCAGAGAGGATATCCTCAACAACGGTATTGGTTCATGGAGGATTCGGTGATAAGGGTGGCCGTCATCAGAGGCTGAGCGAGCTTGTAGCTATGAATATTCATACAGGGAATAGCTTCACAGTAGAGCCGGAAGAAGGTAGCGACGTCATAGGTGAGGTCTTTACTTTATTAGCACAAACATTTGCTACTTATAGTTTTATCATTTTTTAGTTTGTTCCTAGCAACCTGTACAGGTTTTTGTAAATTTAACATTGTAAACAAAGGCAAGTGAAAAAGGCAAGTGTCAAATTTCCTGTCTTTTCTAACTTGCTATATTATAACAAACTCTTAGCTCATGTTTGCCTTCTTGAGTGTTGTATATGTAACATTGTGTGCATGTAAGAACAGTGACACGTAACATCCAAAGCTGACAGTGTCACTGTGTGACACACGGTGGGTGTGTATTAGTGATAGTTCACATGGGCTGACAGTGTCACTGTGTAACGTGCAACAAAACATACTGTACCTGAGTGTTGTAGTAACACTGTGTACATGGTAACACTGTAGGTGACATGCAACACACTGTACTTGAGTGTGTACATAGGTCACTAGATAGATGTGTATTAGACCTATGTACACACTCAAGTACACACTGTACTTGAGTGTGTACATATGTCACTAGATAGATGTGTATTGATGGTTTGACTGATTATAACATACTGTATATGCACTGTACCCTTCTGCACTAGTGTTCATACAAACATGTCTGGTAGGTTATATCTTATATATTCTCTACGAGCTGAAGAATTAAGTTACATTAATACTAACGAAAGAACAGTCAAATTTTTGTTTGGTTTTTTTACTTTTTTCCCAGGTCCAAGAATGTTCCATACCATCACCGCATTGAACCATAATAAATCGTCCCTGTTGATATTCGGTGGACGAACCTCTCCCACAAAGCCGTGTCACCAGACTCTGTTACTGACGCTGAGTAAGGAGGTATCGGATATGACCTGGAGATATAGGTCAAAGGTCATCTTAGGGGAAACCACCTGTCCCGAAACCAGATGGAGACACACGGCCACTGCAATTCAACATAATTCGATTCAAGGAATTTTGATATTTGGAGGAAAGAATCTCGATACCGTCTTTTCAGATTGCTTCTTGTTGTGCAATGAAACTTTGGAATGGCAAAAAGTTAGTCAAAAATCTACAAATTACTTGGACACTGACTCACCTTTCCCCTCCTGCCATCTGTTCTCATGTTATACCATGTATGAAACCATATACCCCTCTGGACACCATTTTCTCGTACTGCCCTTTCACGCTGATTGATCACTCTCTATATATAAATGCAACCTCCTCATTCTTCTGTTACCCCCCCCCCACCCACCCACCTCCTACCCTTTCTAACCTTGTTTTGAAAGTCAACCTAGTTCTCTTGACTTTACATTAATATCATCCATCCAGTAAATTGAACATTTGGGTACAGTTTGTAAACAACATTCTGATTAATACACATGACATACTATTTGCGTCATTTGTAACATTTCCACTGAATCAAGCATACATATGACATTTTCATCTATTTGTTTGTTACTAATTTGGATGTTTTTCCATCATAAGGTTGTGGCATCTGGCTCAATTCCAGAACCTAGACATTCACACAGCGCCAACCTCTGGCAGGAATCTGCCGTCATCGCTTGTGGCTTTGGGGCGGACGAGAGGCCGTTGAATTCTGTCTGTTTATTAAATTGCGAAACTTGGGTATGGAGTCGCTTAGAGACAATACCAACTTTGACACCGAGGTAGGTCGCTGACAGGATATGTACCTGGCTTTAGTATGTCAATGTGAATTACTGAAATAACTGAATAGTATCAGAAATAGTTAAAGTGAGGGAGCGCCTCTCACCTGAAGAATGTTGCATAAGTTCAGTGTACTCAATCGAGTGGCATAGCAGAAAAATAAAAGAGGAAAACAAGAGGGGAAGGTTAAGAGGGGAAGGGGATCGAAAGTTAAGAGGGGTGAAGAGGGCATGGTGGTGTAGAGGGGGGGTACAAAGGTAGAAAAGATGGGAGAACATGGGATGGGAGAGCATGGGAGGGGATAAGAATGAAGTGGATGGGAGAAGAGGGTAAGATTGGAAGAAGAGAAGGGTGGCTAGGGGAGGAGGAGGAAGAGTGGGAGGGGAGAAGAGGGGGGACCAAATCAGAAACATAATTTTTGAGACCATTTACAGAAATGAAGTACAGGCATGGCGAATGTTTGTGTGCTAGCTGAGGTAGGACAATTAAAAAAAAACAATACTTGTCCCTTAAATGAGGCTAAGAGAGCTATTGGTCTTGGTGGAGGCCAAAGGTCTTTACCAGGTTTGTATCTATGTAACTTTCATATAGCTGCTATAATATGAATGTTGGTAATATGCTAGCATTTTAGTTAGCTTTGTCATATGACCAAATCAGTTTTGATGTTTCATATTCTGACAAGTGGTATCCAAAAATAAATTGTTAATTAAGTTTCTTTCCTAAAAGTGTGACAAACTTGAGAGTATTTGATCTAAAGCAAAAAGCAGCATCCGTCCGTTCATTCATCTCTGTACCATACTGGAAGGTACCGGCCATTTTATTCCCCCGACCCATTCAATCTTTTCTGGTGAACTGTTCTAGACATTGATGTACACTTTATATCAATTACAGATATTCTCACAGTGGACACATACTAGGAGACCATTTACTACTAGTAGGTGGTATTCATCTCCACGGGGAGGTGATATCATCTGTAACCAGGATTAACCTCAAGACTGCCTGTTGGAAAGAATATGACATACTGGTACGTAGAGTGATGTTTGGGAGGTCTTAATAGTGACAGTCAACGGCTAGGGTAGGACATGAAGACAGACTTGGTATTAGCTTACGATAGGTTCATCAGATAGGCTTCTGTCTTGCACCCTGAGCATGAATGTGATCCTCAGCCTATCACCATGCAAGGTACTACGGCACATGACTGGTACCTCACAACAAGGATCTGACACCATCCTGAGGGGCTGAATAGAGCTCAGTTGATAGAATGCAGGACTACTACTGACTCAATTGGTAGAGCACAGGACTCGTACTAACTCAGTTGATAGAGCACATGACTCGTACTGATTCAGTTTATAGAACACAGGACTTGTACTGACTCAAATGATAGAGCACAGCACTTGTATTCAATGAGTTTGATAGAGCACAGGACTCATACTGACTCAATTGGTAGAGCACAGGACTCATAATGACTCAGTAGTTAGAACTCAGGATTTGTATTGACTCAGTTGATAGAGCACAAGACTCATTCTGACTCATTTGATAGAGCAATGACTCGTACTGACTCATTTGATAGAGTACAGGACTCATAATGACTCAGTTGATAGAGCACAGGACTCTTACTGACTCAGTTGATAGAGCAAGGACTTGTACTGACTCAGTTGATAGAGCAAGGACTTGTACTGACTCAGTTGGTAGAGAGCAGGACTGATACTGACTCAGTTGATAGAGCACAGGACTCTTACTGACTCAGTTGATAGAGCACAGGACTCGTGCTGACTCAGTTGATAGAGCACAGGACTCGAACTGACTCAGTTGATAGAGCACAGGACTTGTATTGACTCAGTAAGTGGAACTCAGGACTTGTCCTGACTCAGTTGGTGGAGTACAGGACTAGTACTGACTCAGTAGGTAGAACTCAGGACTTGCATTCCTGAAGTCAATAGCTCAGATGATATATAACACTACATTTACAAATCATAAATTCAGAATCCTAATCAACTTTCTCGCCATCCTTTGCTTTACAGTTGTATTTTTGATTAGCTTTTGAAATACAAAATACAAAGAAAATCACATCAGAAATATTGAATAAGCAATGTAGCA
>KN886435.1:44916-61170 GCA_000934455.1 Apostichopus parvimensis
TTTCAGATGTTTGATTGATCTTTCTCAAGATTTTAAAGCATCACTCGGGAGACACGAATCTAATGAATTTACCCAGAATAGTATTATATCATCCATTTCAAGTTGTTCCACTGATGGTGAGCAAAGTTCTATTTGCAACTGTTGACTAGCTGCATAAGACCTTAACAATCGTTGAATTTAGGTCATCGGCATCAAACAGCTGTTAAAAATGCCTTCGTGGTAGCCGCAGATGAGTTTGATGATGTTGCAGACTACAAATGACACCTTTTTTCCCCACTTCATCGAGACGCTAAGATTTCTCTCAAAAGAGTTGATTATATTTTGCGTTTTTTTTGCTTAAATTTACTAAAATATTTGAGTTTCTTAGTTATCGTCTCCTTCCTGTCTCTCTGTAGGCAGATGCAAGTGTAAAATCTAACCACCAAAGCCCCTTCACTCCATCCCCAGTATTTCCCAAAACATTCCCCTCCCCCACCCCCACCCCCACCCGACCCCCTTCCTACCTCATCCCACCATCTGCTCATACAATTACTGTTTTGTTTGTTTGTTACAGTCTAATAGTCTATACTGGAATCCACAAAGAATATCAGTCATTTTTTTCTTGCCGATGAAGAGTTCAGGCCAGAAAAAGATCAGAATTTAAATGCTACCGGGGTTCCAATAAGAATCAGTTTATCTAACCATTAAAATCATACAGACACGTATGTAAAAGGACACCACTTTACTTTTGAGTACAAACTCAATTTACATTAATATATTCTTGTTGTATGAAGATTTCACCACAAATTTGCATATCTGACTGATTTCGTCACCGGGCAGTTCTGGCGTTTCGTGTCCTATGAGTGACTTGAGTGAAAGTTTCACCGTGTGGAACTGCCACTAAGACAAGGTATTAGCTACAGGGTACCAACAACTTTGGCAGGCTTACCATTGTGGTCGACTTGCCAGTGAGCACTTACATTTTTTTTATTTGGTTGTAAATTTTTTCCTAGTAGTAAATTGTTTTTTCTGAAATGGTTAATGCATACAAGTTGAAAACTCATGATTGGATGGTTTGAATAATAACATGTTTCGTCTTGCGTGTAACACTCCAACAAAATCACGGGTCAACTCTGTTAATGGGGCTACCCTTTCTTCCTTTCAGCCACAGATTAAAATCTGCACAGATGCCTTCAGTGCTGTACTAGCTACTGACGCTGAGATGAGCGAAACCTAGGAGGGCCTTCTCGTTGGGTACCTCGTTTACATCTGTGCCAGAGTGCTGTAAAAAAACAAAAAAACAAAAGAAACAATGACATAGATGGTTAAGAGCAGGGGTTCCCTAACTGGGGTGCATGAACCCCCAGGGGGTGCGTGAGTTCATCCCAGGGGGTTTGTGAGACTTTTCTGAAAGTCAAAACTAGAGTACTTTTTGTTGAACTAAAATCTGATATGTCATATAATTTAGTAATTTACAAAAGTCGTACCTATCGACAAACTCTACAATATTACACTATGAACTTGATCTTTTACGAAGCACTGTTATGCGTATTATAGTATAATAATGACTCGGATCTTGTCTCGAAAAGTTGGGGGTTCGTGGACAACTTTGACATCCACAGGGGGTTCCTGGAGGGATAAAGTTAGGGAAACCCTGGTTTAGAGGGTTTGTAAGTCAACAGAATCTCATTTGAAACCCTACTCGTGTGGTGATCATAGACGAACACAGGTAAATATCAAGCCTTCTCATTTTTGATGATTTTTGAGTTAAGAGGCAGATGAATAATAGTTGCACCCATTCCTACTTCTTGGACCGCCAGTTAATGTCTCCGTCCGTCAACGGACAGGAGTGTACTTCAGCATCTGACCACTTTCTGAAATACTTAGGAAGGTGTGGGCACCACCCTATTCATCATCACTGCAGTGCAGCTATGGTGAACAAAGTTGATTCAATACCACTTGCCCATACAACATGCTATGAGGATGTGGTTTTCAGCAAGCTTGTGAAGCAATCAATTGCAGCCACTGGAATACCCCTTTAAGGGGTTATGATATGTGGTTTGGGTGCCAAGTGTAACATAAATGTCAATTCTTTTTCAGCACAACAAAACATAGTCCCAACTGGATGAATTCTGGTTTCGATTTAATTTGCATATTTAAGTTACAATTTGAATATTCATCACGTGCAAACGTTTTGACAGCCAGTTGGGACAATTTCCTAATGCTAATACCTCTCTAAACTGTACACCAATATCATGCTCTCAAAGCACTGGTATTCACAGTATAAACAGTTCCTAACCGTGATCTGACAGAGACATGATATTCATACTGCTCGTATTGACAATACAAGTGCTCTGAAGCAGGACATGACACTACAGTATTGAAACAATTGTCCCGACTGGGTGCGCGTTTGAAACCTCGTAACTGTGTGTTCTGCAAGCTGGACTTTATGACTCATCTATCAGGGACAGTTTACCTGGAGTAATACTTACCAGACCGAATACTCTTGACCTCGTCTCCGGATCGTCAACTACCTTTTGAAGATTTGCAGCAACTGAAGAATTGAAAAAAAAAAACCCAAAACATTCAATATTCTGCATTATGCATCTACTTCTTGTTACATCGACATATGCCTGTATTGTCCAAGACCTGCAATTATGCTAAAACAATTTGGAATAGATTTCAAAAGGATTTACTTGAAATCCTGTGAATTCTAGACTGGCAGTATTCATTTCAATTTTTTAACATCATCAACTATGCTAAAGAAAATATTTTCGAAAGTACTTTCGTTTAGGTTCCAACCTCTGACCCTTTGAATCATTCCCAATCATAAAATAGGGTGACCATTATTTACTTTTTTTAGCATATTTGGTGCTAACACTGATGACAATTAACAATTAAGAGTGCTCTAGTTAGATCACTTAGTTTTGCAATAACTTTCACTCAAAAAAAAAATATATATATATATAAAATAAAATGTAAATGTAGGATGATTTATGACTATGGTGCAGGTTTTTAGTTTTAATGTCTATTTTACAATTTGAATATCTTTAATTTCTCTCATTAGGCAGATTCAGTAGGAATTCATTGGTTGATGGACTTCTGTTAAGGCAAACAATAGTTTGAAATAATGAAATGCCAGCAACTAGCTTAATACAGAAAGTCCACACATTTTTAAATTTGGTCTGCTACTTTCTTTCAAACATTATATCCAACCCTCCTCTCTCCACTCTAATTCAGAGTAAATAATTTAATTTTAATTTAATTAAGAGATATAAATTTAAATGTATAACAATATCTTAGCTGCCAAAGTCACTACCATCTGCAGATTTTTTGTTAGCTTATCAATTTCAATTTTCAATTTCTTTATTCCATTATAAATTACAAAATTTATAAATAGGACACATAATAATGATACATAAAAGACGTAAAAATGTACAATCATGAAAGCATGAACCAATAAGACATGAGATGGAGGATTAGAAGTTGGAAGATTAAAAGGATTATAAAGGATTATCTTTTAACTCACCCACAATGACATCCTTTCCGTCCACCAACCCAGCTGAAACCAGTTCTTGAGAGACCCCATCTGCTGTGTCCTTACCGACAGTGAACTCAAATTTGATATCGTTTAACTCTTTGGAGGAATTTCTGCGGGGGAAAAGTTTGAGAAAACGGTGAGTCAAATTGATGGTGAGAATCCATCTACGACAGATAGGCCTTTGTTTGTGTGGACATAAAAGAAGCACTCCTGTTGAACCCTGTGACTTTGTATCATTCTTGCCAAGCCATGTTATATATAAAACAATTGGTTACACCTCACTCCAATTAAAGCCCTGCTGCACTCTGTCCCAACTGAATTTTGACACCACTCAACTCGACTGCCCCACTGAAAGTGAATCGACTCAGCACGACCAGATTTTTGATAGTCCTGAAGTTCTGTTAGACGACTGGTGCTCGTTTCGGTCACATGCAAAAGTCTGTTCCCCGTCGTTGGTCACGTTTCTTAAAACTGAGCAAAGATTAGTCGTGGACCTCCGCACTGGACTACTGGTGGGGGAGTAAAACCCTAAACGTTGATTTTCCTTCCTTCCCTCCCTCCTCTGCTCCCCCTCCACCCCACCCATCCCGTCCAATTTCTCCTTCATCTTTAACCTATTTATGAGTATATCTTACCTTAGCCTCAGAACCAGATGTAAAGTAGGGACATCCCAATCTTGCTTAATCTCTTTTTTATCAGCAACAACAGTTTCTTTGGGAGCTTCCGGTTGACTAACATCAGCATTCTTTGGAAAAGATAGAATATAATTTACTGAAGACGTCTCACGCAAAGTTGTCTTTATTATTATAAATTTTTGGCCAACCGATTTACAATTAATTCAGTAAGCGATTCTTCTTTTCAAACCAGACCAGCCAAGGTCATCCCAGTTTGCTTTGGTGTCACGATTTAAATGATTTTCGTCATAGAACCGCAAAGTCTTGACAAGACAGTATTAAAAATCAACAGAAGAGATTACTGTATGCAACAGCTATATAGGTGACCGGTTTCAACGTGTGTCACACGAGGGTTCCTAGGGGGGTACATCTGGTAGAGGGGTGGTGCTAGTGGGGGTTTCAATATTGGGTGTGGGAGGGTGTGGAGTGCTACAAGTATATCAAATACTGACTATGCCAGTGAGAGGAAGAGGATTATAATGAGGCATATTTGAAATCATAAATGGAAATTGTACAAAAAACACAGAGTGACATGCAGCGTAAGGAAAAATAATCACTATTAGAACATGATACAGCTGAAGAAAGGAAAAGAATAAAAGAGGAGCATATCACATCAGAACCAAAATTTTTGACGAGTACAGTCCGAGCAGCTGGTATTAAAAGGGGTATTACTTGCATTATAAAACAAAAGGGCACATTGCATTAGACCATTTTTTTTTTGGCATGGTTTTCATTCCATGTAAAATTTCAGTTTGTGCGTATATTATCACATATTTAAACAAACATCTTCTAGTCACTAGTCAACGTCTCAAACTCAAAATGAAGAACCAGATTAATAATCATTCCAAGACAATAACCTTTTGTTCAGAGAGTTACAGAATATGCAAATTAGACCAGATTTATATGAGGTACTTTTTTCCATTCTATAGCTACTTTTAAAATAACTGATCAAAACACATAGGCCACATAGGTCATAGGCCAAACTGCAGAAACTAACATATGATAACTTGCAGGAAATAGCATATTCTGCCCAGAATTTTATATGCAAATAAGACCAAAATAAGATTTTTTTTTTTCATTGAGATATTCAAACGTGTGATTTCACACTAATGCAGTCGACTACACGATTTTTTTCGTGGCCATGAGGGTTTGGAGGAAATGAACACCTTTCCAAATTCAGGCTGCTACTGTAAAGTGATTTGTACACCAAATGGTGTAGATTAGACAGGAACCTAATTATCTTTGTTTCTATGACTATCAAAATTTGTTGGAATCTCAGATGGGTGTAAATATTACAATTGGTTGCAATTACCAAACTTTTTCAAAATAAGTTTGATTGCTTCCATGTTTTGTTGCTAAAACCCTACAAACTCACAAAACAACCTTCCTATCAAGCTGGGTCATTTCTCCAACTCACACCCAAGGTTGTTATTTTTGGATCGAATCCTGTCTTGGCATAAAAGTTGTTTATCTTCAAAAATGTAACAGGCTCCCTTTGAGTGGATACCATTTTTCCTGGCTAGCTATAACACCTTCTTCCTCCATGAACACAAGAGACATCCTAAAGCAATCCTTCTATATTGTTGCTTTTTTTCAGTTTAGACTTATGTCTTTAGAAAAAGGAAAAAATGAAACATTCATTACCAGATGCAACTTGTTTCCTTTTCAGTCAATATCTCTTGCTGATTTAGGTATGAAAACCTTCCATCAGATTGGCCTTATGCTCAAGAGATACCCTAGGTGCCCCCCCCCCCATCTTAGACTGGCCTGTTTCTAAGGTCAGTCTACTAAGGTCAGTCAGTTTCTAAGGTCAGTCTACTGTCTAATAATTCTCCATGACCAAATGCAATATACTCCTCTTTATAAAGTTGATACCTCTTCTTGACTAGCTATAACACCTTCCTTCATCAGCTTGGCTTTATCCTCGAGCGATACCCTAGGCGACCGTCCTATACTGGCCTGTTGCCCTTCCGGACTGTTCTCGTCCAGGTCCTCGTCGGACCACTCCCAGTTCCCGTCGGCGGTTTTATGGAGTCTACCGCTCGACCCCGGTACACGTTTGACCTAAACGCAACGTATTGCAAATGTTGTCAACACAAAATGGGGAAAGAAGAAAAACATACACAGAGGCTACAAAGACGATAAGAAGCGACAACAACCACAACTAAGAAGTGCAAAGGCACAGGGTAAAGCAAAAATCAATCTCTTTTCAAGCAGCATCTACATAGAGTTTTAATCGATCTTCTAGATCAGCCGTGATTTCTCTTGATAACATAATGATCTTTCATTTGATCAAACTAGATCAAACTGTGAAGACTACATTTTTTTATTCAACCAAATGGATCAAACCTCGGAGGAAAACCCTCTCGTGGCTAAAAGTGTCACATTTACAGGGAAGGCGGAAATACTTCATATGACTTGGCGAAAATCCCCATGCCAGTATCTTGTTCTTAACTCTAGACATGGTTGTTTAAAAGATGAGCCCTTAATTTTTACAAGAAATGGATCACAATGTAGATGGTACACAAAGTCAATGTCATCACGGCAACGTTTTTCGAAAGCTTTCCTTTACTTCGATGAATCGTGTTGTTTATTTGTCGTCCTTGAAAAGTGATATAACTGGCGTTATTGCTTAGCTGCCAATGTACCCTAGACTTTAGTTAAGGCTCTATCAATGACTTGTTTTTTACAACATTCTTTTTTCCATGGATACATGATTCGTACAATTAAAGAAAACCAATGAATATTTCAACTCATGATGATGATGTTACTAGTTATGCTAGTGTTGCCATATATGTTACTAACGCTAGTGTTGCCAGATATGATGTTACTAATGCTAGTGTTGGCAGATATGATGTAGCTAACGCCAGTGTTGCCAGATGTGATGTTACTAACACAAGTGTTGACAGATATGATGTTACTAACACTAGTGTTGCCAGATATGATGTTTCTAACACTAGTGTTGCCAGATATGATGTTTCTAACACTAGTGTTGCCAGATATGATGTTACTAACACTAGTGTTGCCAGATGTGATGTTACTAACGCTAGTGTTGCCAGATATGATGTTACGACGACTATTGTTGCCAGATATGATGTTACTAACACTAGTGTTGCCATGATGATGACGATACTAACGCTAGTGTTACCAGATACATTCGTCAAGCTTCACCAATTATCAATTGGTATCTTCACTATCGTTTAAGTAAATTTACATACTAGCTTAGAGAACCTAAAGCAATTTTGTTTCATCAACGTTGACCACCACAATACATTGTTTAAAATCTCTTTGCTTTATCTCAGATTCTCACCAGAAATCTTGGACTTTTGTCTCCGTCTGTTAGCATTTGTCATGACTCTGACTTGACGGAGTAAACAATATATTTTGAGCTTCACTATCCTTGCGTAACCCTTGCGTAACCCTGCATAGATCCACAACTTTTCAAAATACCATATACTGTATCATTATGACAAGATAACAGGCCTATGAATGACATAAAATCATTTCGACAACATTACAATCCAAATCTCTTGTATATTCCAGACGATTTCTGTATCTGAAATATACTGTGAGTGCATTTGTGATTAATACTCTCTTACTGAAAAATATTGAAGGGGTCAACACAACATGAACACATGTGAAACAGTTTGGTGGAACTTACGCTTGAAAAAGTTGCTCTGTGCAGCTACTGATCAATCGATAAAATTCAAAATTGGTGATAAATTTGTATGTGCAAAAATAACTTATATATACACTATATATGTATTTTATTAAATTCATTGATTTGCAGAAAAAGTCCCCAAATTGGAAAAATGGTTGAACAACTTTTGAGATGCATCATAAACTATTAATGAGAAACATAAAGAACTGTGAAGTGTAAATGTGCACACCCCCCTCCCCCCCCAAAAAAAATTATTATAACTAACAAAACACTTGGAAACTGCTTTACATGTATATTAACAAAAGTTGAGTCGTGTAAATCGTGTAAAACGTTTCTTCCAAGTTTATCCTACTTGTGGATGCCTCTTGTCTGTTAGATATTCCTCGATGAGTAATTTTCTGTGTAATTCTGTGTTTAACACAAGTGTAATTTTCTATGATGGGGAACTATAACTTTGGCTGTAAAAGTGGATCAAGAAGCTGAAGAAGAAACATGGATAAATGTACATGAGGGTAGGAAGGGTGATGGATGCCTTACCTCTCGGGATCTTTCGGCTAAACTAGATCCAAACGGAAGCAAGTGCTCTATAAGGTACTTCTTATCCTTACTCTTCTTGAAAAATGGACTCTTAAGAAGCTCAGAGGCAGTAGGTCTGTCAGAGAGAGAGAAATGTATGGCTCGTAATTTAAAAACCAGAATGCAAAAATGCATTTTGGTTTCGATGATGTAACGAGCAGTTTTTTCATAAATCTGACGTAATGAATAGTGAGGGTGAACAAGGGTTTCACGATTTGACCTCTATGACCCCAAATGACCTTTGACCTCCACCAAAAACACTAGGCTTCTTGACCTCATTGTGGTACTTCTACATACTAACTTAGAGGTTGGCCCAGCTCATTGACAGTAAATAATAATAATAATCAGCAGTTACTTTTACGGCGCTTAAGCGACTACAAATGTGGGAGAAACCCGCAAGGGCTTATGGATTACAACTTACGAGTTGGGTGGCTTCCAATTCAACATTTTAACTCAAATTTGGAATCTTTTCAATTCAGAAAGCATTTCAGATGGGAAAACCGTAGATTGCTATTGGATGAAAAACACACCACCTTACTATGACCCGGCCGGGTATGGAACCTAGGAACCTCCCGATTGCTAAGCCTCATTGCTTCAAATGCCACCTTCTTTATGCACTCGGCCACAGCACCGGTTTAAATAGAATCGCATGAGCAGCTTATGGGTCCACAAATTTCCCTGAATTTGTATTCAGTCATTATCAAAGAAATATGATGACAAAAATCTAGAGACGCTCTTCATCCCTCGAGAAGAACTGAACAACAACATCATCGAAATAAAAATCGGAAAAAGTAAGCAATCATTCCAGTGCGACGAGGAATTTTTCATGCCAAATTCACCATCGTATAACGAGCGCTGAATAACGAACCATCTATACCCAAACCAAACCTCACCTCTTGTCGGGATCTTTCTGAAGGCATTTTGCAATCATTTTCCTAAATTCCTTGCTATATTTTTTGTAGTCGTCCTTGTTCTCTACTCCGGTCTCCAGGCACGGTGGTTCGTTCTGCAGCGTTAACATCAGAACCTGAAAGTGCAAGATGACAGCTGTGTTTAATATTTTTCATCGAAGAGTTTATAAAGGTTCTCGCAACAAAGACGAATTGCAGCCGAGATAGCTTAAAAGAGAGGGCAAGAACCGTTAACGCTACTTATCTAATGTCAAGAAAGTTCTGTTGAAGTTACAAAGCCACATAAGATCATTTCAGACGCACACATTTTAACAAAGTTGGCAATACTATAACTGAGATATTCAGCTCTCTTTTCAGCCCTCATTCAGCCCCCAAGTTTGGCTCTTAACACCAAAGAAAATTATCCATGGTGATTGGAAGTGAAATTAAGAATGAGCAAATAAATACATCTCAAAAGGGGACGAGTCTTTGATGTTGATGGGAACGTATGTTTCATATGGCTAACTCTTTTCCAGATTCCAGGCTTGAAAGCTATGTTGTATATTAAGTTCTGTTCTACAGTATACCGGACAAAAGCAGGTAGGATGTACCTAAAGGCCGTCTGAGGGTCAATGAACGGGTGAAGAAGTGGCCGGGGCTGTCTCCCCAATTAAACCCAAACTCCAAGCCACCATGGAGTTAATTGCAAACAACACAACTGGGTTTCCAACCAACAACCTCTAGACACTACTGTATGTGCTTTCTCAAAGAAAACATGGTAAACATTGAAACTTGAGAGACAATATACTTTAAGAATTTCACTCCTTAACAGGAGGACTATGACAAGTGTTAGAGGAGCTTAGACAGAAATGTTATGCGTTAGTTGTTACAGTTGAGAATTAAAAGAGAACATCAGAAAAAAAAATTAAGGGGCAAAAAGAGTCTGACATTTCAGTAGACATGTAGGTGTAGACTGTGAAACAGAACCATCAGTGTACTACAGTTAGCTTTGCAATTTCAAATGTATGTTTCACTGAGATATGTGAACGCATCACTAATCATACAGAAATTTACATCACACAAAATATCATAATGATAATCATAACAAAAAATCATCATGAAAGTAGTATTAGTAATAATGATAGTGTAGTAATAATATTAATAACAGTAATGATAACAACAATAGTGATAGTGATAATAATAATCATGAGAATAACGACAACGACAATAATACTTATAAAATAGCAATAATAATAGTACAATAATAATAGTAATAGTCCTAATAATATAATAATAATAGATAATACTACTAATAATAATACTACTAATAACAATAGTATTGATAATTCTAACAATAATAATAGTATTGTAACAGGGAGAATTTACCTTCATTGGAGGAAACTTGGCATATGGTGCAGCACCAGTGGCTAATTCAATGGCAGTTATACCAAAACTCCAGATATCAGCCTTGAAGACATAACCTCTCACCTGACAAATAATAAGAACATTTCAAATCTTCAACAACTATAATAATATAACTTTGTAATAACTCTGCCATAAGAGAGACTCCTTCAAAACAAAGTCTGAAGATTTGACCATTCCATTGCAACTCCTTTAAAAATATAGTTCATTAGCTTTAAATGATACAGTCCAAGTTTCATACTGGATTTCAAAGAAACTTTTTTGCAATCGGAATGAATGTTTCTTTGAGGCTACGATTGGATCTGAATGACTAAGAAAAGAAGAAAAATATATATTTATTTTACATGAAATACTATCAAATATCTGGTATCTGCAAGCAGAATTTTAAACCAAACATGAATGTAAGGTAGAATCCATATATATCAACAATAAAGGGGTACTTCAAGTATTTTCCACCAATGAAAACTGACATGTTGCTCAAACCAGAAGAAGATGAATTCCACTTTCTGTAAGTCCAAAATGTTGGTAATAAGTTAAAAACTTGAGAACTTCCTTAGAGTTTCATTGAAATAGAATGGCAATGTGGGCAATTTTTCCAACTTTCAATGTGCACCAAGGCAATTTTCAAACTTAGAAATAGCAACGAGACCGTATATCCAAAGTGAGAGAAAACGGGTACAGGAATGACAGAAAACGGGAGGGTATTCCTCTCTTTCCATCTGCAAGTT
This sequence comes from Apostichopus parvimensis, assembly GCA_000934455.1. Taxonomy (NCBI): domain Eukaryota; kingdom Metazoa; phylum Echinodermata; class Holothuroidea; order Aspidochirotida; family Stichopodidae; genus Apostichopus; species Apostichopus parvimensis. The sequence continues at coordinate 56,388 of KN886435.1, forward strand.
TTGACTTCAGCATACTCAGACAGGCACAGAGATAGACAGATACATGTAGCACGGCCACAAAGACTCAACCAACGTTGCTTGTGTGTGCCAAATCTTCTATCAATATAGCATCAATAGATTTTAATATAAACTTGTCGTAACGACTTTGCCAAACTTATCTAACACAGAGAAGAGCCAATTTTCTGTTAGTGCCGTCAGTTAACAGTTAAAGGAAGCTCTGCTTGAAAATAAATCTGAATAAAAGATCACCTGTTCCATAACCTCTGGTGCCATCCAACATGGTGTCCCAACGAAGGTCCTACGGACTTTCTCTCTGGACATGTCGCCGCCGGTAGCCAGCCAGGAACTGACCCCGAAATCTCCGATATGGATAGAGCCGTCCAACCCCAGGAAGATATTACCGGCTTTGACATCCCTGGCGAAGAGAATGAATCAGATTTTTTCACTATTCAGTATTTAATATCGATCAGGACATTTTTGAAAATGATTTTTTCACTATGGAGTTTTTTTTTCTAAAGAAAGGTCTTGGCTTTATGTTGGAAGTTCCACACAATTACTAACGTATACACAGCCTACAATAATACAGCCTATACATGCTTTGTTTCTTTTGGTTTATTTACCACACTTGGCAATATATATAAATACATACTGTGTCAGTAAAAACATGTTAAGCATGACATGAAAGGTATAAGAAATCCAAGGTGGGTTTATGTAAAAGTCAACTTCACCAAAAAAAAAGAAGATAAAAGAATATAAAAAAAAGAGAGTAAAAAACAAGAAATAAAGAAGACAGTTACATCACAACGAAGAGACAAGAGAACAGGAAGAAAGTAGAAACAAACAAAAACAAACTTTTAACCTTCTAAAGCAGAAAATACCTGTCACTCACTCCAACCTTATGTAAACATCCCAAGTGACCCCTACCCTGTACACCCACCTGCCACTACTTCTGTACACCCACCCTTATCCCATCCTTCATAAATGGCTCCATTTTGCAGAACTCTCATCTCATCTGTCTTCTTCTTGCCTAGAGGCAATTAAGGCCTCCATTTTGCAGTTCGTATGTGAGTAATACGTTACGTATACTGTAGACTACGGTCATAGGCCCAGGTAAAGTCGACCGAGAAAAATGGCACCCACCTGTGAATCTGGCCGTGCTCGTGTAAGTATTCGAGACCTTTCAAGGTTTCCTTCAGTATGGTTGCTATGGTAACCTCATCCATAAAGGCAGCCTTGATCTTCTGCTTCTTCTTCCGTTTGATCATGTCCAACATAGAACCTGCAATCATCGAAGGAAAACAAACGATGAAATGCCATCAATTTGCTTTTCAAACACTTTAACCTCTATTCTCATAATTGTGCGTTTCTGAAATCTTGTGTCCATTTTCATCTGAAATATTGTACTTTTACAGTCTTGTACAGTAGCCGATGATTCATTCTTTTCTTTGCTTCCAACTTGTTAGTATTTATTGTCATCAATTGGTGAGTGATACAACTATTTAACAACGGTAGCTTTGTTTAAACTATCCGAGGCTTAATAAGCAGAATTTTCATCGGCTGAGGGCAAGTAGCATTATATATGGATGTCATTGGATGAAGTAGTAAAGCCACATAACACACTCTAACAGCTTGCAAAGTTGGAGAGGGGGGTAGGGGAGGGGGTAGGGGACATGGAAGGGGAGGAAATAGACTGTACATGTATAAATGATTGCACAAAGCATAAACTGCAAGACTTAGTTAAACCAAAAAAATCTATCTTTGTGCATTCAAACCCAAGTTACTACAACATAGTTGTAAAATTCAGTATACTTTTTAATTTTTTTTTTTATAATGGATAAAAAAAGTTTGGTGTGTATTGCAATGGATGAATGTAATTGCATTTAGAAAAAGAAAAGAAAAGCAAAAAGAAGCCATCTTTCGAGACATTCAGTTCGGTATGTCTCTGGCAGCAGCGAAACAATCTGACCAGATTTGACTATATTAGGTCCAACATTCTACCCCAATCTTCACCACACCTTCACATGCATTTCTTCTTTCCACTGTTTTAATCTTTTCTTCCAGGGATAAATATTTACATCCTATTGAACGGTTCCTCGTAAGTGCATATGCAGCTACATGAAACAATGCTAGAGACTAGTACCGTAGAGAATAACAGCTGTTAATTAGTTGCTTCCCATACAAGGAAGCAATTGAGTGGTTATTCATACTTTTGAACTTTTGTTCATGAATGGGCAATAGAGATGGTGTTTTAGTTTTATCTCATATTATAACCTACAGTACTACATGCACAATGCCCAGTTTGTGGTGATTAACGCAATTAAGAAATAGCCAATAGGTAGAGCGCTCACCCCGTAATATTTGTACTTACTACATATAACGTAAAATTCAGTTATGAAAGAGGAGGGTGGGGGGCAGGGGGGATGGTGGGATGGGTTGAAGAGGACAAAAGTTTTATCTGCTTTGCATTACTGATACATCTAAGTACTGTCAAAAGAACAAAGTTTTCAATAGAAGGGTGTTGGGATGGGGACAAATGTAGGGGATTATATAGAGGGATGTAGAGGACTAGATGGGGGGATCCAGGGATAAGAATGGGGGAGGGATCAGGAGAAGAAGGGAGAACAGAGACTGGTTGCAGAGGGGTGAACATCTTTGTGTATGAATTGCTCATTATTACTAATGGTATCCCATGGGACTATAGATTTTACAGAAAAGGGAGCAGATTTACCAACTGTAGGGGAGGGGATTGGGAGGGTTTACGGGAGGGGGGATGGTGGAGGGGGGGGGAATGGTGGAGGAGATTTAAGAGAATAGAAATGGAGGAAATAGCGACTGACCGAAGAAAGGCAAACATCTTCGTACGCTGATGACTACTAAATGGTTATCTATTGGAGTATAAAGTTGCTGAAGAGAAGAGCTGCTGTTCTCCGATAAGAGGGGGAAGGGGTTGGGAGAAAGTATGGGGATGAAGTTGGAGGCACATCGGTCGGAGCCTTCCTGACAAAAATATTTCAAAGTGTATATATTGTTTACCTGCGGCGAGAAGCTTCATCACCAACCATAGTTCATCTTTGACCACAAATGATGTGTAATACTGCACTACATTCTCGTGTTTACACTGACCCATGGCTTGGATTTCAGTCTGCAGAAAAAAGTGAGAGACAGAGTTTGAGAAATAGATAAACTTCCATTGACGGTTGATAAAGTTATCCAATAATTTGCATTAAGTTAATATCTTGATTTAAGTCATCAAAAGTCAAAACTGTACTGTTCTCCCAAGTTTTTTTAAACCAAATTTACAAATCTACATATTTATATAATTGTATTTTGCTAACTTCCCTAGAGCTGTCATTCACTGATACTCAAAATCTTTTTTATTTTTTATTTTTTAATGGGAGATGAAAACTCATAATACCTATAGTATAGTAAGATATACTGTAGTACAGTATAGTATAGGACAGTATAATATAGGACAGTATAGGACAGTATAGTGTAGTTTAGTATAGTACAGTATAGTACAGTATAGTACAGTACAGTATAGTACAGTATAATATAGGACAGTATAGGACAGTATAGTATAGTTTAGTATAGTACAGTATAGTTTAGTATAAAGTACAGTATGGTGATCTATACTTAACTAGAATGATTCATAATAACTGCACAAGATTTAACCATAACTGTAAGTGTAAACCAACAAGGAACATTTCACATCCCTGGAAGTCAGCCACCACATTTTTTTCTTGACATGTGGTATATCACAGTTTTAATGATGAAGTTTACAAGCCACATAAAGTACTCCTTTTAGACAAATTTAAACAATCTTAACAAGCAAACAGTGTACAAAAAGCTGGTTTACTTTACTGCTGATGGATTTAGTAGTGGACTGACTTAAACTGCATTTTAAGAACAGTCCAAGAGTTCAGCTATTTTTAAACATTTTATAGACATTTTCCTTCCTCTGTGGGAAAGGTTGCACATCAATTACTTCTAGTGACCTCAAATAAAGTTAGTAGATTTTAATAACATGAGAGTCAGTATGACAGCTTACACTGTAAGGAAAGGGTTATATAGGTTAAATGCCTTGTGTTTCTACTACTCTTGATCACACCATCGTTACTGCTACTAATTGTAGTACTGAGTACAGAATATGGATGTACAATAAGCAGGAATCGATTTTTTTTACCTCAATCATTTTTTTTTTAAATTAAAAAAAAAAGGGCTGGAAAGCATCTCAGGTGAAAAATTGGTGAAAACAGAAAGCTTGAAACATGGAATAAACAACCTGGGTTTTATTTGACTAATAAAGTTTCAGACTGATCTCTGAGACGAAGATAAATGCTGCTTATCCTTTGAAGTAAATAAGGGTTCAAGTTTGAAGGCGGTGAACTTTCTTTAACAAAATTACAAAATACTACATTTCCTGTGCTTGCAAAAATGACCAAAAAAAGAAAGTAAAATTTTTACACTTGTAGAGCAATCGGCTCATTTTGCGACGAAATTCAGGATAAATTATCCCCCAGAACCTGGTCTCTACGTGACAAGTTTTCCCCAAAACAACAGAGTTGATATTTTCCAGCACAGGGAACAATTTAATGGTTTAATTTTGTGTGCAGTTTCTGAAGGCTCTTGAGTTTAGTCACTCATATAATGACTATGGCTTTTGTGCACAAACAGTACTACTGCATATTGTCTCTATACTGTACACTTTTGCAAATGTATGTATACTGTACAGCGATTTGCCCATTTCACATACCATTTTGCAAAATGCGATACTTGATAATTT
>KN886435.1:61220-74777 GCA_000934455.1 Apostichopus parvimensis
CACCATCGATCCCTGAAAATATGCACACTGTTTGCTACCTTCGGTAATTAGACACTAGTGTACAGTCAGTACATACAGCTGCGGTCAATACCCACAGCACAGTTTACAAACGATACAGTGATGGACATCTCAGGTCCAGCTAAAGATAACAAGGTATCACGTTTCACTACTGTCTGCATTTTGTGGCGACAAGCAGAAAACTTCACTTGCAAGCAACAGAAAGTTAACTTTTTCAGAGTGCGGCACACGGTTTGGGGCGAGTCTTCAATGCCTTTAAATACATCATTCTTACATCATTGTATGCGCTCTTCACTGGTCAGTGCCAGCTACAGTAAAAGTACAATGATGACCATTCTTCCTCAAACAGGCATGATCGGGATATAATTAACCTACCGTAGAAACACGGCTAGGGCAATGACATCATTTATGTCCAACTCAGTCTCCAGAAATACGTTTTTGCAAAACTCAGTCTACTGCTTGGTACCTCTACACTATAAGAGTGTTGTACACTTGTACACACATGTTTACACCCCCAACTGCTATATAAAAAGGTTAAAGTTTCAAATCAAGGAAAAGTTTTCCTTGAGGTCTAGCAATTGACCTGTTGTCATGCCACTGCACCAGACTAAACATCCAAGGATTGTACAGTCCCTGTACTGCACTGTAGTAATAGTAACTGTTTTGCTACAAGAAAGGTGTTACCATGGAAACACACGCAGATGATTTTAAGAGTAATTACAGTTAATATTTGACAGTGAATTCTTCATGAAACATTGTGTATTTATTCTACTTGAAATGTAAAAAACAGAGAACATTCATTATGGCTGCATATAAATAGTATATATAATACACACACTCCTTCCTTGTCTCCTAGTTTAAGTGACAGATAAAGTACTTACTAGAGTATACATCAAAACTTGGGGTAGGATATAAAACTAACATTGTCAATAGCCCTGACTGTAATTAATCAAAAATGATGGGTAACTGTAAAACAAATAGAAAGCCTTGCTCCTACTTGCTGTGGTATTAAAACCATTACACATTTCAGATGGATGTGCTCACACTTGGCGGCACCGGGCGGCTGCGCCCAGCAGTTCTGAATGCCGCCCAGCACAAACAGTATTTTAAACATTTCCGCCCAGCACTTTTTTATATGATAATTTAACAAATTTTACCATAACCAAAATCTGGGAGAATACATGGCTCAGAATAGGAAAAATAGCACCACCTAAGCATACTTCATGTGCAAAATTTGTCCAGTGGGGAGGGGGTGCCCCACCCATGAGATCCCTCTCCCAGGGTGTGGATCACACTACCGCACAATCTGCCCGGCACTCAAATATTCCTGAGCACATCCCTGACATTTTACTTCATAAATATATAAATATCTCATATTAATTACCATTCACACATCTATTCTTTGCCTTATTGTGTCTTTTTTTACTCTTTATACCTTGAGAATTTCGAAGATCTGTTTTGGAGTTTTGTTTCCTTTCACCAATTTCTCTCCAGTATATATATACATTTATGATATTCAAATGGGGAAAACATCCTATAAGCATTGCGCTTCTTTTTTTCTCCTTTTCCATGCATTTGTATAGCTTAAATATTGTATATCAATTTACATAATGATTTTTTTTTTCTTTGCACCTGTCTCTCTAGATTGTATTGTATATCAATAATTCGTTTATACTTTGTTAAACATTCATGCACTGTACACAATTGCTGGGGAAACTATAAAAAAAAAAAAAAAAAATGAAATTAGAATTTCGAAGATCTGATATCTTTCTGCCTTCTTGAAGGTAGGCGAGCTACACGTAAGCCTGTGCGACTAAATGCCAGTACATAGTATTATTAGACAGGACTATGAACAAATGAACTTACTGTGAGTTCATCCATGGAAGTATCACAGTCTTCAAGGTTTATCCTTTTGATGGCACACTCTTCATTTCTGGGCGTACAAACCGCCTTCTGTACCGCTGCCGTGGCCCCATGACCTAGATTGGGATGAAAGAAAAATGTACAAATTACACAACGATCGCTCCTTGAAAGCTGCGAAAGGAGCGCTATTTCTGATCGAAAATCCACTGAGCAATCCAGAGATTGCTTTCTATGCAAGTTTTTAAATGTGGCGACATTTCTAACCTAGATCTTCATCTGATCTGAATAAACTGAATTTTATCACAGTATATTTTTTGCCCATTTTCTTTTTTTACCAAAATCTAGAGTAGCATCAGGGTAAGTTTTTAACGGTCATCCAGTCGTCGGGGATGACCAAATTTCTGTTTGGACTGTAACCAAAGTCAGTTTTTCTTTTTTTACCAATATCTACAGTTGGCTATAGCATCAGTCTTTGTCCTTCTCCAGTTTATTCCCTATCCCCTTCCCTTAATCCTCTCTTTGTCCCTGCAGTTTATCTTCTACCTCTCCTCTCCCCCTGCTGGTTTCTTTCTTCCTTCTCTCCATCCCTTGTCTACTAATCCCCTTACATCTATCTCTTTGTGTTCACCATGCTCATTAACCTGTCTGTATTCTGTGCATGTTTTTGTCCCGTCTGTTACTGTTACTTGTCATTTAGCCTTTGAAGAAGATCCTGCTAGGATCGAAACGTCAGGCCAACTTACTTTTACACATACATGAATCTTTAGTAGTGTTATCAGCCCATTACAGACTTTTGACATTATTCTGATGTAAATGTCAGTGGAATTTCTAATGTGACCAAGCTCACATTTCAATGGGATAGTGTAACCATTTTAGCACTCACATATAATCTTTCCTAAAATGATAACTTGAGTGGATTATATTATTTTAATACTTATTTTTAAAACAATATTTTCTGTTTTTGTTTTGAGTAAAAGACTATAATTGATAAAAGTCATTACACAGGTTTGCACATTATATTGTTCTAAGTTTTTCATTTCACTAAAGAAGAAGAAAATGTTCATTTAGGTGCCAATTTTCACAACAAACTTGTTGAATCCCCAACATTATATTCTCTGTAATCGGTCAATGATAAATGCTGTACGGTTGTAAACATGTCGTTAGTATGAAGAGGTTGGTAAATAAGTAGTTAAGTAACAATGCTTGTCTTAAGTCATTAATTCCAGTTTCACTTTCAGTGTGGGTACAGTTAGGGAGCATAGTGTGTGAGCGAACAGACAATTTTCAAATCTTTTTCCAGAGTCATACAGTAGTAACATGCTATTTTGGGTAAGATAGAAAATCCTTAATTTAGTACTTTTTGGTGGGAATGGGGGTGGGGGGAGGGAGTATTTATAGCAAATTTTAACCTATAGTTTGTTGGACTGTGCACCAAAACCTATACTACTGGCCTCTATGAATGAAAGCTTACACAAGAACCACCCTTCAGCTCTATGATTTCTTTAGCTTAAGTTAATGTCACTAGGCCTACTGATCTGGATAAGTAACGCCAGACTGCAATGGGGGGAGGGGGGGGGGGGGGTGAGGGAGTTTTGATAGCAAATTTAACCTATAGTTTGTTGGACTGTGCACTTAAACCTATACTACTGGCCTCTATGGATGAAAGCTTACACAAGAACCACCCTTCAGCTCCATGATATCCTTAGCTTTTAAGTTAATGTTACTAGGCCTACTGATCTGGATAAGGAACGCAAGACCGCAGTAGCCCAAATGGTCAGATTCTTTTTTGGTCACAATCTCAGTGAATCTGTAGAGACTAGGGAGGGACGGACACAGGAACTAACATAGAGAAGGACACACAAACTGGCTGTCTGTACTCCACTGAATCTATTCCAGCCTGCCTGCAGCCTTCCCATGGCCTGAGGCAGGCGAGTTTGACTTAGCTTCCCGACACATATACATTTACATCATAATACATACAAACAAGACCACAGAATAAGCAAAAATCTAACTATGCAGAGCATTAATACATACCAACAAGACGATAGCATAAGCAACAACCTAAATATGCAACATCTGCACCACTCAGGAGGAGTTTTTTTAAGTTGGTAAAGAAGAGTAGAGATACCCTGCAACTCTCCCCACTTGAGAGAGTCCTATGGAACAACTTTGAGATGTACCACGTGTGCAAGGTGCCTGTTCCCATTGTCATCCTGAATTCGTAAGTTAACTGGAGTAAGGATTTCTTTAACAGTATATATGGTCCCCTCCATTTTGGTGCCAACTTTGCTGAAAGGCCTTCCGTATATTTGACATTGGTTTCGAACGTAGCATACTGCCCCAACCTTTGAGATTCACTTCCCCGTTTCAAATCATACCTCTCTTTATTGCTTCTGTTCTGGCGATAAACATTCTCTCTCGTCTGAGCAAACATACTAGTTCCCCCACCCCCACAATATAACATGTCCATTCCCCCCCCCCCCTCATCTTCACATTCTTCTCCGAATTCCTCCACTCTCCTTCTTGGCTTTTAGTAAAGTCAAATCCAGGTGATTTTGCTCATATAGGCGTTAATGTAGTCTGCAAGCATAAATTTGAGATGAGGATATCTCTCGGTTGAGGCTTGACCACACACTCTTCAGTTGCTATTTCCAAATTAACTAGTGTCCAGTGAAACACCACAAAAGACTTGAATTGCTAACTAAAAGGTACTTGGTAGTTTCATCTGAGAAAGTTTGGTAAACAGGCCCCCGATTAATTGTGTAAGATGTTTACTAAGCGTGTTTCGTCATACCGTATAAGAAGTATATTCTGCACAAAACAGTTTGGCAACCGTGTATTTTCTGTAACTGGGGCCAGGCTGCGGAACGACTTGCCGTCGTCGGTTGCTAATCAATCCACATTTCTCTCTTTCAAATAAGCTCTGAAGACAGTTCTCTTTCATAAGGCCTTTAAGTAATCCTATTTTTTTCTCTTTTCTGTCGTGTTGCTGTTTTTGTTTATTTGTATGTTTTATTTTTTCCTTGTAAAGTGCCATAGAATATCGTTTTAGTTATGGCGCTATATAAATGCCTTATTATTATTTTAAATACTTATGAAAATTCCTTGAAAAGAAACACATATATCCGGAGAGTCTTCTTCTTCTTCTTACGTTGCAGAAACCCATAGGGCATAAGCGCAATGAGGCAATGGAGATAAAGTGCCTTGCCCAAGGACACAATGCAGTGATCTGGCCAGGGCTCGAACCTGTAATCCTTTAGATCACAAGTCCACTGCCTTAACCACTTGACCACAACGCCTCCTTAGAGTGGAGATGGTAGAAGAAAAAGAGTATCCTGCCGACTACGCCATTGTAGAGACTAGGGAGGGACGGACACAGGAACTAACATAGAGAAGTCCACACACACTGGCTGTCTGTACTCAACTGAATCTATTCCAGCCTGCCTGCAGCCTTCCCATGGCCTGAAGCAGGCTAGTACATACCAACATAACTATACATACCAATAAGACAATTTAGAATAAGCAACAACCTGACTTTGCAACATCTGCACCACTCAGGAGGAGTTTGTTAAGTTAGTAAGGAAGAGCATAGATACCCAACAAATCAAGAAGAAATATACTTACTTACAAATGATACCTAGGCCTATAACATTTCCTTTCGATCAAACTCTGTCCAGATGAGACCAAAACCTAAGCTTGATGAAAGTGGGATTTTCGAGACACAAATTTCCAAAGCTGGTGAATGGGTATCGAATGCCTAAACAATTCGCACAAAAATTCTATTTGAACTATACTCCCTAGTTGGTATATACTGATGGCGAACTGTTAGGAATATCCCCCAAATAGAAGGAAAACTCCTGAGTGGCAATGAGTTGTTTCAAAGTCATTAGTTTGCTATAGCCTAGGCCTATCTATCAATCATGGATATAGCCTACAGCAGGCTAGGCATAACTAAGTTAAGTTAGACTAGGCCTAGAGCTGTACTCTTTCTAACTCTTGCCTGAGTTTGATAAACAACTTTTGGTAATGTTATTATTATTATGTTTGTTTTTGTGTATATTTCTTCCGTATGCACCGACAGATCAAACTTGAGCACGACTGCTGTGCACCTTGGTGGAACCCATTCACTGATTACGCTGCTGCCTATCCTAACATGAGAAATAAACACTACTTTAGCAAAGGCCTAACGTTACATGTGTTGTAATGGGAAACAGCCCAGCCTTGTAATTTGTAGCCGATCGTGGTGGAATTTCTCGCAGAAAGGAGGCATGCATGGGCCTAGAAAATCAGTTGATAGGAAGCTTTTTACCGATAACTTTGCCTAGAACGTAGTCATCCCTGTCATTTGACCACGGAACCGGGCTCCCCGTTTCTTGTGTAGGTTGCGGAGTAGAGATAGCTGGTGCCTCAGCCATGATTGAAGTAAGCAGAATTGAAGGATTGAGCTGAGATATATATACACGGAAATAGATGCTAGCATGTTACAGCTGATTCTCTTAATATGAATATTAATATGACAATTTTCTGCTATTCTGTTGGTTTTCGGCTATCCGTTGTGCAATTTTTGATCGCAATCGATTGCAAATCATTCCAACACCAAAACTGTTTCGTTTTTTTGTACTCGATAGAACTTTTATGTCTTGCACTCTTCGATATTTTTCATAAATAAGAATTGTTCGTAGCCCAGTATTAAAGCGTTATTCAGGGTAATCCATTTCTTGGCGAGCGCGAGACTGGCAGATACTAGTGTGCCATCGATCATTTTATATCATTATTATGTGTTAGTCAATGCAGTTAATCTTCCGCGGGTAACGATGGCAATGGCAGATAATAAATTAGTACAGCGTTTAGTCCAGTGGCGGAGCGTCCATACAGTCAGAGGGGGCGGAGGCCCCCCACCCTGACGGACTCAAATGGACTGCTGGCGCCCTTTTCAGCTTTTTACCACTTTTTACTTATTCGCGATTATTGACTTTTTTATTGCGTTCTCAAATAGGCCTACCTATTGACATTTGTCAAATTTTGTTGGTGTAATTTTCTGACAAAATGGCGATGACACCTATTTATTCTTCGTTTATCTGCAAATAAGCAAGGCCCGGAAAGGGTCATTTCCGGTGATCTAGGGAGTATATTTACTCAAAAAATTCTGTACGCTCCGCGCCAACCTTTGGCGGCACTCCGCTTAGATAGTATCGAAAGCGCCCCCACAGACCATTCTCGCCCCCTCTGACCAATACCCCTAGCTCCGCCACTGCCAGGCTTTTCTCTATTCTGCGGCACCACTGCACTGAGTTCATTACGGAATATTGACCCACAGGGAATTTTCATCAGAATAGTGCAAGTAACACTTCCATTTTGGAATGCTTTCTAATAAGCGACATCTAATTTTAGGTACTGGTGAATCAAATAAAACCCACACACTAAGGCTGTTTAATACTTTTACATATTTCCAGGGAGCTGACAAGGTATTCTTGTAGTAGTTACGGGACAATGACCTTGTTGCATCGATAAAGCAATACAGAAATGGAATCACGACTCACGTATTTTGAGTTGACTTATAAACAACACCACTACGTCGTTTCCATCAAAATTATGACAGATGACCTTAAATTCAACTAACCAATTGACTGTTCTTAGGATTAATGGTTTACTAAAGTGATACAAATGTAGCGACTTGATTTAGTGTCTCACATGCCTGTTCAATTTGCAATATTTTGTTATTTTATTTGGATATACTTTCGCTTTTAATCTAGGTGTTGTGTTTTAGTATTGCGCCACCAATTCGTGCCAAATTAAACGCAAAAAATGCAGTTTTCCGATAGGTATTCGTAGGTAATCATTATCTTTCGACAATTTAACCCCAACGTGAATGGGGGACATGACTAAAAGTTGAAGCAGAATATGGTAACCCCTAGATGAAAACAAATAATAATTAAACGATTTCATAGGTTATATACGAATAACTATCTATTTGACAAAAGGAAATATTTGTTATGTACTCATCTATGATCTCGACTTTCACTTATTTTTAAAATTGAGTATATACGAATAAGTGAAAACGAAATCAAACTTCATAATGTGAACAGATAGGGAAATATTCGGAATGAAATTGCGTTATTAAAAACTTTACAAAGTTATCATTTAAAAATAAATCAATACAAAATATTATACCCATCGTCTTATTGATGAAGTTAGATAATTTTTTAAATTTATTCTAACAAGTATCAAAATTGAAGTTATATGTACGTAAAAAACTAATGAATGTATGTGAAAAACTATTGTTTTTGATAAGTTTTCAACGAAGTATATATGACACAACAATTGCACAAAATGTATAAATCATATAATTTACAATTATAAAATACGTATGTGGATCCTCCTTTTTCAACCACACCCCCCTCCCCCAAAAATATTAAAAGTAGTTATTAACACAAATTTTCGCGTCGACCTAATTTTACATCTAAGCTTAAGAATGCACCTGTAAGGCTTATTTGATGATGACGTGAACTCATAGGAGCAAACCCATTGCTTTCATCAGTTAATTGTAATGTTTATAAACTCAACAAAAACATTTTCTTTAAAAACTTTATATAAACAACAGAGCTCCTATCGATCTCTCACAACACAAGTTGTCCTTACTTCGTCATTACTTCTAAACAAGCTATTTGAGGAACCAAAAATCCTCATATTTACCGTTAGATTAGTTTTGTATTGCATCCAATGAACTGACCTATAATGGTCTACGCATATAGATTATGTTGTCCAGCCGCTTTAATTGATGAGCCGTGGATGGTTAAATGAACATTTCGCAAAAGATAAAAGAGGTATATATAGAAACAACCTGAATTAAAATCAGTGTTATTAACGGTCTCTACTGCATCGTTTAGCCCTAAAAAGAGGATTAATTTACCAAACCGTAATCTTGTAAGACGGAATGATGGAGATTTCTTCTCCTTTATTGTTAAGAATACAACAAAAACAACGTTGTACTCTTATAATCTTATATAGAGATTGCGCAAAATCCTCGTGATTGTCAAAACAGAGATAAAACATAATTAACGAAATGACAATTCAGCAATGAACACGTGTGGTCATGCGCAGTTTAAACATCTGCTTTATTGGCTCCAATTATAACACGCTGTAGCTAGGAAAGTTTTGTGATTATGCAATCGACCTGCCATGGTCGTAAATCCACCTCAGGCTCTACGGCTATTTATTACACTGCATAGACTCTTAACACCACCAGGCTCTTTGTGTGGAAATATGTTCATGTTTACAGTATAGTTAATCATAAAGCGTTCACACAATTTCCCTCATACAAGAAAAAAATATGGCAGGCGTTGCAGACTTATTGGTAAAAAGAGGTCATTTTACGACCAAGGCAGGTCGATTACGTAATCTCAAGAAACTTTTCCATGAAAGCGTGCTATAGTTGGAGTCTAATACAGCAGACCGTTAACCACCAAACGAATTGTGTGTTCCTGCAGCTACGATCTCGGGTGTCGTTCGCTTACTCGATGGTTGTTGCGTCATCAATCAACATATCTTCATTGTCTGCCTCCCTCTGTCCTTCGTACGATCGCTTCAATTCTTCCAAGTCTATTTTATTCCTCTGAAAGAATCCGCACTTAAAATGCAGAGAAAGATCTCAGTATGTTATAATGTTATAGTTATACTTAGGGTCATGATATATCTTCTTTGCAGTTTAGTGGAGAACAACAAACAAACAAGCAACTAGAGGAACAAACAAAAGCAAACAACATCATAATCAGTGAACAGAAACTGACCGAGTAATTATTAAGAAAATTTCGAAGACTATCATAAAAATCTGTTTATTATGTAGTTAGTTCAATATGGCAATGCAAATATAAAAAATATGAACAAATCTTTGGAAATCCCCCCCCCCCCACCACCACCAACCATCTCCGGCTCCACCCAAGTTGAATTACACCAAAGCAAGTTTAAAAAGAAATTTCATAGGTATTTCGAAATAAAGAGTGAATATGCTGAAGGGAGAGGGGGTGGGTAATGGGCGTACTAGGGTGAGGGGGAGGGGGGGGGTTGTGATGCTGGAGACATTATCTGCAGGGGATTTCAGTTGCTACTTCATTTCCTGGCAATCAAAGGGTTCAATAAATCTGATCACGCAGAGCGCAACAGAAATCATATAGCTGAGACACAAAACCTTTTTTTTTATTCATTTAATTTTTGGCGGGCGTAGGAGGGGGGGGGGCGGATAATAATTGACAAGAAAAACTTACTTTATAGAGGATGAAGATAAGTATAACCAAAAAGAGACTGCCGACTACCACAGATACTATGATAACCCATAGGGGAATAGGTGTTGTGTCCAAGAACGTTAGTGGTATTGTCCGCAATGATAACTGAAGGAGGACGATAGAGTTTATTAGATGACTTGGTTTAGTGAAGAAAACAACATATAGATAAAAAGATGAAAATTGGTGTAGAACTATGGACAAGTAAAATTCTCTCCAACCATGGGTACATGAGCCCGGGGAGGGTGGGGGTGGGGTTCAAGGGAATTTATTACCTAATAATTGCTAAAAGTACAACGTGAAGAAAACGTTCCAAAGAATGTGAGAGTAAATTTTGCTTTCAGACCTATAGTTTTTTAATCGATATTGGCGAGAACAAGAAGAAAAAGAAAAAAAAATCTGTAGCTATCGGGGAAATTCGACACCATGACACCACCTGGGCTCTACCCAATTGTGAAAGGGGATGAATGGTTGGATCAAGTTGGTCTCATTGGTGATATGCATTTCTCTGATACTTTATTATTGATTATTAAATCAAGTATGAATCTAATGTACGATTATTTATAGCTATACGTTCATAGTTAAGGCCTATACGGTATATCGCTTACCGTTTTGACTTCCTCCGGTGTTTTAGTTGGCTGAGTTATGTACGGTATACTTTGAACGGTTAATCGAGCCATCGATGTTATCTCCCATTCTGCTGGTTCGTTATCCTGTATGAAAATGAAATAATCAAACGTATAAACAAAAGAACAATGTGTGGAAATATATACCATCATAATCAACAGAAATTCCTTAAAATAAAAATCTTATTTGCGTTTGCATTTGCTGCTCTTTGCATAGGCTATGATTGTTCTTAGCGTTGTGGTCCATTATAAATATGGTACCGTACCTAAGATTGCTATTCCCTTTTTTTTAAAATATTGTCAATTCAATTCAATTTTCAATTCAATTCAATTCATTTCAATTCATTTCAATTTCAATTCAATTCAATTCAATTTCAATTCAATTTTTAAAATTCAATTCATAAGACTTTATTTCAAATAATCACAAAGAATTTGCATATTGATCGATGCGTTTCATTGTACGGTGATATGCAAATGCTCTGCAGTATCGCTTTTTGTGATCTACCCTTGCAGCCCCCCCCCCACTCATTTATCCAGCGTCACGGGGGGTCGGTTTACATTCAGCTTAAGCCATGCAAGCAAGGAGGAGCGGACTGAGGCATAAATTGATACCAGCTCAGTTATCCAACAGGTGGGATTGGGGCCCAGAAACATTGAAATCGGATGATGTTTGTTGCTTCGGACGAATTAGAATCTTTCACGATCGATAGGATATCGGCACTTTCGTCGCCTCACCATGACGACTCCCTCTGCGCAAGGACAGAGCGACGTACCGGTTCCAAGCCGGTTAACCGGTAGGCCAATCCACCCCTGACAGCACAGGCAAAAAAAAAATGATATTAATAAAAAATGGTTTCATAAAAAACGACTGACCTTTAGCAAGCTTTCTAACATTAGCCTCGATTCAATCGTCAGGATAATATTAGTGCCATCTTTGCCTATGTTGCCAAGGTTACAGGTTATGTTGACACACCCACTGTGACCCTTAGAGCAATCGACAACTATCTTACTAGGTACACCGCTATCGTCATCTTCTTTGACCGCCTGACTTACAGATCTCCTTGCCCGACTCTCTTCTTTTGATATAGTAGCCTCATCTTGCATCTACGAAAAAGAAGACTAAATATCAAAATTGATAAAATATCCTCTCTTTTTTTGGTGGTATATTTTGGTCTTTTTTTTCTCGATTCTATGCCATATTCATGTATCATATGTATAATGTGTGTATATTCCATACGTCTCTGTAGTCAACTTTTATTTCAAAATATTTAAAAAGAAAACATCTTTTCAGATGTGATTAATGCTGGTGTGAAAAGTGCATGTGCAATACGAGGGTATATAAGAAGAAAATCCAATTCATTTGAATCTCCACCAATAACCTTTATTTAGTGATGAAGTCGTCTAGGAAGTTGACTTTTGGTTGTATAATAACTTTACGCAACGAAGTTAGTTAACTCCGTCACTAGTTCACCTTACACCTTATTAATTAACTAAGTCATGAAGCTATTATGACCCGTAAATATTTTACATCATATAATGGGATTACTAGAATATGTAATGTGTTTTAACATCAATGCATACAAGACTTTATATGAACGTATCTTTGTATAGACGTATAAGGACTTTATATAGACTTATAATGACTTTGCTTAGCCGTATGATGAGTTTACATGGGCGTATAATGGGTTTACCTAGACGTATAATGAGTTTACCTAGACTTTTAATGACTTGACATAGACGTATTACAAGTTAACATACACGTGTTATGATATTACAACAACGCGAAATCTTTATACATCAGCGTATGCGGCTACACGCAAGGAGGAACAAATGGCGCGCCATAGGTCGTTGTCAAATGAAATCTAATACTTAGTAATATTCGTGAGGATTTTGACAATGACGAGCATACGATTTGATATTTTTTATTGCGCGCGCGTTTGTGTCTGTGTGTGTGTTGGAGAGGGGGGGGGGGGGGGGGGAGAAAATTAGGCGTGAAATTATATGAAAGTTCCAGAGGCAGATATAGGGTGGGTAGGGGTGGGTGGAGTTGGTCCTGTAGAGAGAAGTTGGGTTAAAATGAATGCCACTTACATTTTCGAGATCTTCCGTGGTACACTCTGGTCCGTTGTTAATGTTTACTCTCTTTAAAGAGAGCAGCTGTCGGCCATTTAGAGTTTTCATCGGCCAACTGACTTCTAACCTGGCCGACGAAATCGTTGCCGGACCTAAATTTTGAACCTTAGGGAAAAAGAAGAAGGAAGAAAGAAGAAAGAAAGAAACAGACAATATTGATTGATAGTTTTGAGAAAACAAAAACGAAAAAAGGAAGAATTATATTAAACTGTGAGATCTATGAGATTAGAAAGCAAAGTTGATCAATAAATGAAAAGAAAAAGGGCAGGGGGGGGGGGGAGCTGGGGAGACTGCCAGATATATATGTTGATAGATTACATCATTTTCTGCATGCTTTTATTGTTGATATTAAAACAAAAACAATAGACAATAATGAACAGTTAGGATTATGACCTGAATTCAGCCAGTATCATCATTATAGCTAACCATTTACGCCAAAAACGTCTGCAGATATCTAACTTTGTCGAAAAGCAACTAAAATAAATGTACCAAAGTAGTTTATATCCAAAACTGTATATCTGCTGCTCCTTATATATAGCTGGTGTAGCTGCACTATCGATCTTTGAATATTGCATACCGTTCACTGCTCTTTCCGCATCAGTGGCTGCTCTTCGCATATCGTTGGCTGCTCTTTATATATC
>KN886436.1:29106-43846 GCA_000934455.1 Apostichopus parvimensis
CTGTAATAGGTTCCCAAATTGAAAATTTTTGCCAGCATTACAGACAGTAATCACGACCGATGCTGGGAGATTTTAACGCATACATGTAACCCTGACCTTATGATGCCAGGCAATGTATAGGACGATGATGGAGCTACTCCATCGTGTAAGGCCTACACAATATGCTGTCACCGTTGGATACGATGATAGGCGTCGGTGACGTGCACAGAATTCTCCAAGTTGGGGTGTGGGAGAGGTTGGGTTTGACAAATTCAAATAATACCCGAATTGATTTAGGTAGGGGCAGAAATCTTTATGTACTGAGGGCGTCCTGGTAACGAAGGAGTGTTCGAACTTTTCCCGAACTCCAAGCAGCGCCCGCCCAGACTGAACGATTTCCCCCCGACTGAAAGATTTCCTCCCGACTGAACGATTTCTCCCCGACTGAACGATTTCCCCCCGACTGAGGATAAAGGTGTGGTGTGGGGATGTCCCCATTTTGCGCACGCCACAAAGAAGCGGTTTTGAGAAGAGATAGAGAGAGAAAAAATAAATATAAAAAATATAAAAGGATGATCTGTAAATTATTCAAAATATTATATTCAACAGTACAAGAACAAGAAGGAATCCTTTGGGGTTTGCTAAAACGGTTATTCAATAAGGAAATTAATTATAATTGAATGACAGCTCTCCCTAATCTACACAACATGTAATTTTGAACCTGGTTTCAACGCTCTCAAACAGTTTTCGTTTCTAACTACACGTTTTGAGTACATTACCCTGAAGTAAGAAGGGTATTACTGTGTTGTGCGTTTGACGTCTTGCATCCCCCCCCCCCCAACATGCTTCTGAACCGTTCCCTCCACGGCCCGCTTAGTCTTAAAGAATTTGAAAAACACATTCTTGAATTACGTTCTTCAACATTTTGTCACACAGACTCTTTTTCATGTTAGTATTAACCATATAATTTGTGAAAACAAATCTGCAAAGTCTTCTTTGACTTTCATTTTTATGGGATTAAATAAACTATAAATCTGCTTTGAAAGGAAACAAAACAAACACTGTGTGATAACGTACATGTTGAGGGGTAAAGTTTCAGATGAAAGGGGGTAGGGAGAAGTACTGGGTCTCTCCCAGTCCAGGCCTCAATATTTCGAGCTATCTACTAGCTAAATGCCAGTGGAATCTCAGTTTGCCAGTAGAAAAAAAGCACTGGTAATTTTTCTGCCAGTAGATGTTCAGAACTTCAACAAAAAGTTAGTGGGTTAACAATCTCCAGTCAAAGAATCGGCATGATTTCTGTATCTGACATTAAATCCCGTATTACTACTTATTATCAACAAATATTATAGGGCTGCTAAGCCTGCTATATATATGTACAGTAAGTGGTGTGTTGTGTAACTCCGTAAAAATGTCACTTTCAACTTTTTGAAGTACCGAAACATTATGGAAGCAAGTGACTAAAAATTGTTGACATTCTAGACGTTCAATCCTTAAACTCACAGAGATGCAACTGTACCGTGACAATGGCTATTTTGAAATTCATCCACATTGTTAATTGTACAGCAAACAAAGTAATCTAACTCATTCAATTGTATTTTTAATTGTGAATTGCTCATAAAGGTGTCTTTTTTTGTGTTCCACAGAATCAGATAAGGAGAGAAATTAAGTGGTCTATAATGTCCATGCCACTAATGAACATTCCGACGGCTTGGATGTTTTATCTTCATCACCGTGGTTACGGGAAGACGTATCACGGTGTATCTTCCACTACGTGGCTTGGTGAGTTAATTAGTAAAGCTAATTTAAAGTTGTATGGTAACCTTTAAGTGCCACTCAACTTTCTAAAGATTGGTATTTTTGGATGTCTTACGAATTAACGATCTTGGCATTGGCAATATGGTACCTTTCTTTCAGTTTATTGTCAATTTCTTTTATACAAAACATTAATAGATATACAAAATGATACAATGATAGATATTGGGGAAAAAATGGAAATTTATGAAAAAGCAACTTTTAACATGTTATATCATAAAAACATGCACAGCTAGAATTGTTACACATTTCTTTTAACCGACAATTCATTTCAAAGAAAAACTAAAAAAATTATACTTTTCTTTCAGTTAATTGACAACATTTTTTTTGCAACATGTAGACAAAGGAATTTTATTATATCATAAACACAGACACAACCAGACATGAATTCTGTTCTCATGAACTAATTATTCATTTTACGGAAAGTTGGTCTTTACATTTATAACATTACACGTTGGCTACAGAATATACCGGGTGGCAATACCGGTTTGGCAATTTTATTATGTACATGTATGGACAGATGAAAGGTGAGTTGAAGGAATCCAAGAATATTCGTTGAAATGCTAAATTACTAACATGTATAATATTAATTTACACGGAAGAAAATATATAATAAACATAATTTCCTTAATGAGTAAACCATGTAGGCATACCGGTAAATCATTAAGAATTTCTTGAAAAATTAGATGTGACAATATCATACTGTAGCCATATCTATGACACGCATTTTGCACCAATTATTGTGGAGTGAAATTATGTAGCGGTGATAGTTGTATAACACCATCATATTGGTGTCATACGGTAATATAAATTGGCACCACAATATGTAAAAAGACTGTCAAATAAATGCTACACCACGATATAAATAGCGTTTAATTATGCTTGACTATCATCGTAACTATCACCGTAAACTATCACCGCCCCAATAACTGGTAAAAATTGCTTGCCACATATTTCATGTTCAGACCGAAAACCAACCACAATTATTTGATTCTTACTAATCTGACCAAGTTTTTGTTTCACTTACTTTAGTAGTTAAAATTGCTAAATTGAAGCACTTTTTGCTAATGGGCTGTAATCATTCATGGAAAACTTCTTGGTACTTTGTAATCGTTATCAAAGCATTCCGAATTGTCTAATTTTAAACTGTAATGTCTCATGAATATTCATAGTCTCTTTTATATACTTCTCCCACAGGTTATTTTAGCCTTCCGGTTGAGTTTGTCCTCGTGGTTCTTTTTACGGATATGATGATCTATTGGATTCACCGTGCCTTCCATCACAGATTATTGTATAGCGCCATCCATAAACCCCATCACGCCTTTAAAGTGCCCTCCCCTTTTGCAAGCCACGCCTTCCATCCTATCGATGGGTTCATGCAGAGTTTTCCCTATCACCTGTTTCCATTTATTTTCCCACTCAACAAATATCTTTACGTTATGTTTTTTGTCATGGTAAACTTTTGGACCGTAAGTATTCACGATGGCGAGTGTAAAGTTCCGGACGTTTTGAAGCCAGTGATTAATGGCTCCGCCCACCACACTGATCACCATCTTTACTATAATTATAACTATGGCCAATTCTTCACTTTTTGGGACAGAATTGCTGGATCCTATCGTAATCCTAGTATATTTACTAATGCTGGTCCGCTTGATGACGTCATTGAGAAAAAACTGTCAACCAATCAGAACAAAACTGCAGAAGACGTCGATTCAGTCTCTCCTCCTGATTGGACAACTACAGTGAAGAGAAAAGGAGAAAGCTTGCGATTGGCTGCCTCATAGCGGACGGTCAAAAGTTGTTGACCATACAACTACGTATCTTCTGGACCTTACTGGTTTTGATCTTACAGCGTATGACTGGTTCATTTCTTGTCAAAAGAGTGGCCAGAGATACTTATGAAAACGCCCATGATCTCAGTCGAGTCGTTCACAGTTTTCAACACTGTTTTCATTAACATTTAGAAGCAATGTACGGGGCCTCGTGGTATGGAGTATGTTGCTAGCCGATATAAGTGAATCTGCTTTAGATCTTGATAATATCAGATTATTTTTCAGATATACGCATTTTTATAAACTATTTTCACATTATTCCATAACTGACCATAAGAAGTGCTCAGATTTAAGAAGAGGTTAACCCAACCTGTCAACCATCTTTCCTAATTGTATAATGTGACAGGCGATGAGCGACTCCTGTAAACCCTTGCATAAGCAATAAGTAGGCACACCGCATTGGCGATGTCGTGATTTCAACGCTCTGAATGGAGTTGGGCTGGAGGGGTATACAGTCATCCCTGCAGATGGACTATATCAGTGTCTTTTTGTGACTGCTTTAGTGTCCTTTTGTATTTCTATTAATATTTCTATAGTGAAACTACTAACAGAGTCGTGAACAATGCCATCAGAGTAGCACAGTATTTTTGATAATTAAAATTAAACGATTTAAAAAACAACCTTTACTTCAACGAAAATTAAAACAATTCGATGAAGGAACTTGCAATTTACTCGTTAGTCTTGCTTGAGAAAATAAACATGAAAACCTTGTTTTAGTCATGTAGATAAGGATGTTTGTAGCTGTTAACACGAGGCGAATCACAATAGACATCCATGTGTCACGTCTGTTAATGATGACGCTGCTTGTATTTTGCGTATCGTCACCAAGGTGTTTCGAGAGATGGGTAACAAGTTTGGGGGAATGTTCTCATCGTAAGTACCACTGCATCACAGCTGCTACATTAATGGACGTATCATATAATTTCCGAGTATTAGTAATAGTAGAAAACAATTAAAAAAGTAAAAAAGATAAGAAAGAAAACAAAACGAGATCTACAATACCTTTAACTTAAATAACTGAATATGATGTAATATATTGTACAAAAATTGTATAAAATTCGTGTGAAGGAGCTGTCATTTTCATCAGAATCGAATCACACGTGACATCTTATGTAGACTTGCTCAAGTCGCCAGCTTCTTGTTGTGGGGGAGGAATTTTGATAAATTCCCAAATGGAATAATATTTTCTAATCTGTTTGAAGATCGTTTTAATCACAGTAAAATCTATGACATCATTTGTGTCTCCTTTAAACTTACACAACAGCGCAAGGAACACTTTAAGAGTTGCGTTGGGCTTGGGGGGGGGGGGTAGATGTCGGGGGTGGGTGGGGCAGGAGGATATTGGTGGTGTGCACAATTGCCTGCATGTTTACACGATTCACAGAAACTTTTAATGTAAAAGGGATTTCCCCTAAATCCTTGTTCGCATGAGTGAAAGTGACGACTCGAACGTGCATACTAAGACTGAATTTGTTAATTAAATGCTATAGCTTTTCTTCTCAAAGAGTTTAAGTACGTGTCTATGAACTGGGCTTTGTCACTTATATTTGAATGACACATAATTATGTTACTATGTGCATAGTAGAAAACATGTTCTGTTATTATTTATTATACGCACCCTTCCAACTGACTTAAAATACATTTCTGGCTCCTATTCTTCTTTATTGCTCTAAAACATTTATGTCTTGTTGTTGAAAGAGACGACCTTGAGAGAAACGGCTGGTGAGGTTTCATTCGTTTTAGATCATGGTTTCCCTAACTTTACCCTCCCCCCACAAACCCGCTGTGGATGTCAGAGTTGTCCACGAACCCCCAACTTTTCGAGACACGATCTGAGTCATTATTATACTATAATACGCATAACAGCCTGTGTCTGTTTCATAATTCAGTTATGTATCAAATGAACGGTACGGTACTACTATGGCAACATATGCGTATGGAACGCGAAAAGAGTTTGTCGATAGGTACGACTTTTGTACATTACTAAATTATATAATATATCAGATTTTAGTTCAACAAAATGTACTCTAGTTTTGACTTCAGAAATGTCTCACGAACTCCTGGGATGGACTCACGCACCCCCTGGGGGTTCATGCACCCCGGTTAGGGAACCCCTGTTTTAGATATAGTTACTTCCTTTGCAATGTTTAATGTTATTCACTTTGGAAGCTTCAAGCAAATTTCATACACGAATGGAATCGTCTGCAGTGTACTTCATTATTAGTCTGTGATTGTTTACCTGACCATAATACAGTTAATATAATACAATAATATGGATGACCGGGAGAAGCGAAATCGTACTTATTACCACCAATCCACAAAAACAATAGAATGTTGGCCACAAACTTGAACCTTTCGATAAGCGGGATGTATAACAAGAGTTTCAAGTCAGTCTGTTCATTGAGTTGTATGGAACGCCATCTGTGCCACAATGTTAGGGATAATATTAGTATTTCAAGGAAAACTCCCAACATGTTACAAGTTATATCAGGATACCATTGTTAAGAATTTCGAGTCAAAAGTTGTGTTTCAAACTTTCAATATTAGTATATCGGAAATAGAATGAACATGTTACAACTCAATAGCATTATGTCTAGAATAATATCAACATTATTTTTTTCAACTTTTGAAACGTTCTTTGACTCTAGTTTGACCCTATTGGCGTTCATAGGCGGTGCCATTCGTTTCACAATTTGCAGAATTGATTTCAACATGTTACGAAAAAAAAATATCAGTATATGTACCGTAACAATTTAACATTAGCGTGCCCACAGTTGAAATTGATGTATTGCACTAAACTATCAGCGTGACAGAAAATATATCAGCAAATTGAACCTTTGAGAGTATTCATATTTGGGGTCAAATACTAATGACCTTTCATTGATAATTAGTTTTTAGGTTTTATTAAGTAGTTGTAAAGGAGTGGTGTGGCTGTGGGGACGTTGAAGTCGGCTCCCATGTGAAGGTGGGGAGGGGGGGGGGGGGGAGGGGGGAGTCCCCCTAACAGAACAAACAGATAATCAAACTTCAGACGTCAAATGTTGCATTTCTGAGGCATATTTAGTTTATAAAGTAGATCTATAATGAAACGATTTGAACATGGTTGCGCTAATAAATCTCTTGAATTTTTGAAAAACACCACCGAACCGAACGTTCCCCGACTGACGATGAAGGCGGCGGCGGTGGTAAGGGATGAGGGGAGGGGGGGGGGGTTACACACATGCGTGGTAATTTGGTCTTATCACGCAAAGGCAGTAATAACTGTAGCACGAGATGCAAAATATGCTAATCTTATCTTCCCTCTTTTTACATACACGATTGAAAGTCTAAACAGCTAGGTGTTGATCCATTCAAACTGGTATGGTGGTACACGTAAAACTGCATTGAAACTCAAAGAAAGTCCCACCCCACCACCACCCCACCTTCCTCACGAAAAAACTAAATGATACATCAAAGAATTAACTAAACCTACGCTATCTGTTATTAATGTTGAGATGAAAATCTTCAAACTCTGTCAACACGTTAACACCAACAGTTAAGCTTTTGTAAACTTTACACTTGGTCTGCAGGGATAGATCCACCTTATATTCAGTTCAAGAACCAAATTGATTTGTTTCTTCTTTGGCAATGTAAACTATATATCAGCCCAAGTCTTAAACTCTGGTTAACAGGATATCTCCGAAGGGAATGTAGTTCCAGTCTAATATAGGCTTTGAAATGCAAGAAAGCTATTGCTTTCAGCCCTAAAAAAAAATGAAATGTCAAGATCGAGTTAGCTCTATTGATCTATTTATCCAATAAACAGAAATACTTGTTAATTATTTCCATATTTAGTCCATATCTTATCTAGTAAAAGACTCTTGCAGATCATAAAGACAACAATCCTCCGTCGAATCCTAAATATCATCTGACCCCAAAGTTATGATTTCATTTTATAGGCCTAGATAATAATTGACAAGAAATCACTGAACCATTCTTGCTCTCCACCTCCACCCACCTCTCTCTCCACCTCTCTCTTTCTCTCTCTTCTGAATATTACTGCCGGTATGATGTACATCTTCTCAACACGAGGCTGACAATATAAACTGTGTCTGCTAATGGCTTTCAAGAATTGTCTCTCTAATAATTGAGTAAAGGAAGTTCCCGATAACTAAGCTTTCTTTATCCGGATATATCGATTAAGTCTATCGACTCAACAGGTAACATAATTCTCTGCAGATTACCCATGCTGTAGATAGATTCGTTTCCCTATAAATTACACGTACTTAAAATCAAAGCAGGGATTCTTGTACTTTTGGTAATGGAATCTCATAGTCATCAATGTTTCACTGACTGTAGGCCAAACGATGCTGGGATTTTATTATTATTATTATTATATTTTTTTAATCGACAAGGGTAATGTGTTCATAAGTTTGGACGAATCCTAAGCGTAAAATTGTCGGTCATAGTTGAAGATATTGGGATGGCGAACCGGATAGCACGTGGTGTTGTAGAAATAGCCGTCCAGTTGAACTGGTCAATATATGGTTAGACCTTTTTATTATTTTTTGTGTGTGGGAACTATGTAGCAACGAACGTTCCCGTGGTTTCGAAAAAAAATTAAGAGATACGCGAACATCTTGGAACTTTTGTTTTACATAATTTACGAATCTATGAGACTTCTGATCAAAGTCGTAACAACAGTGAGAGACGTAATTACCACAGGGTCGGCATTATACTGATCTTGGTAAGTTAAGAACATTTTCTTTTGTTTACTATCACGTAGGCTACGTTGCTGTTCAATACTTTGACGCATTTATGAGTAACTAAACAATGACATTTATATAGTATACATATATGAAAGTAATACACCTAGCATGTAGGCGTTATTCTCAAGTGCTCTGATAATGCTGCCTATAGGCCTATCTTCTCTGACTTGATATAACATTGATGCAACCTTTTTGTACTTTACAATATGATACCGGTAAAAGAAGCATATACATATACATATTCACAGAAGATTTTAAGATCAAGCACAGAGTTGTATTACGATAATTCATATACCGACGTATAGCGATCTTCGCGAAAGTTATGATCCGGCTACGAAGGATAATTTAGCATGTCATAGCATGTTAGAGTACTGCTTCTATGGTCACAGTCACCTGTAAAGTAGGCATAGAGAGGGAAGACAGAGAACGGAATAAAGGGACAGCCGGTATAGACTTAGACAGACGACAAACCTAAGCTGATCGAAATCATACAGAAAAAAAACCCTTGGAAACGGGAACTAATTTGATATTGCGTAATATGCTCTTTGAACTTCAAAATATAACATCTTTCGCCAAGTAAACAAACTACCAAATATGAGTTTTCTAAACATGTACACTGCATGATAGCCACATTCAGAAATCTAAGACCCTTATCAAACGAAATGGGTTCGATATTTCTTCAAATACAAGATTGATGACTTGGGCAAGTCTACACCATGTACATTGCTTCTGATGTCAGGTTTTTCATATATATATATATTGTATACTTTTATATATGTTTTATGGATGGTATTTGCATATTGATGGTTATCGAATTCAAGAATGTATCATCTTTCATTGAGATACGTTGAGAGCCTGATCGTGTCCCGAATACAACTTTACGTCACCGATCCTCCCTGCAATCTTCCTTTCCACTTAAAGGTATGCTGTATTGGCCCCAAATATGCTAGCTATTCAAATATGGTCACCTTTGGTCAAAATTCTTAAACTGTTTTTATTACAACCTTCGAGGAAATTTTTCCTCACTGGGACATTCAGTCATCTCTTGTGTCACTTAAAAATGTCTGAGAACAATTTGGAGAGTAAAGACCTCCAGGAAAGTACTTTTCGAAAACTTCCAGCCGTAGGTTTGTACCCTGTAAAAATTCCTACATATGTTAGTAACAACCTTCTAATCCTCCTCTTCTCCCCCCTCACCCCCACCCTCCCGCTTCCCACATACCCAATAGGGCATACAAACAGCCAGATTGTGTTCAATGCAATGACCCCAAACTTTCAAAGAGTATATATACACCACTGCGTTGTTATCACGTTCGTAACAGGTTTACTACACACAGACACGAGATAGCGTTTCATAGTGTATAACACAATACTTCCTGTGTTGTAATTGACTTTAGAGGTTTACACATGTGACCTTAAAACTGTAACAAAGACCGTGTATAAATATTAGGACAGTTAATGAAGAAGGACGCCGTGTCGGGCCTGTGACGGTCAACGGCTAAGGGCAACTGGACATCAGTTGATGTTAAGTACAACAAATTTAATTAGTAAGACCATGTGTGACAACGGTCATTAAATTAGGACGTAAAAATATAGATCATGATGGCAATTAAAAGCTTCCGTAATTCGATTAACATCGAACGATGCCTTAAAATAATGTGAATGACAACGTTAAGTTTGACCATGTTCAAGAGTGTGGGTC
The DNA here is from genome assembly GCA_000934455.1 of Apostichopus parvimensis. Classification (NCBI taxonomy): domain Eukaryota; kingdom Metazoa; phylum Echinodermata; class Holothuroidea; order Aspidochirotida; family Stichopodidae; genus Apostichopus; species Apostichopus parvimensis. The sequence continues at coordinate 39,183 of KN886436.1, forward strand.
TACTAGCCCAATTAGTTTCATTTTCAATATCACTTTGAGTTCATTTGAGAAACTGTTTTTTGAAACATTATTGGTTAAACAAGTAAAATGACTGGATATGCCTATATACGGTCAATTAAGACAGCTTTGCTAACGAACTTAATTAGGAAAGAGTTGGACTAATGGCTTGGGAGGCGGCCTTACAAATTTGTCATGCATGAATTGCGAAGGAATTTGTCCCTGCAGTGTACCCAGTTTGCTCGATATGAAATTAAAGTTATATCAGTTATTTGTTAGAATTTATGAAAAAAGGAAATGAAAAGTATCAAAATAAGGGATTACGAATAGAACGAGGAAATGTGCCGACTTCATCAAATTAATGGTGATTTTCAGATCGTTTACGCATGTTCAAATTGAACACCTTGAAAACCAAAGATAGTAAAGAAAGTATTCATACGGGAGCATGATAAACGAACCGAAATGTTCTTTTTCGTCAGTTCGTCAGGACTATTAAATACAATGATGACATACAGACATTGTTGACTCGCCCCAAACCGCGTGCCGCGCTCTGATAAAGTTAACTTTCCGTTGCTTGCAAGTGAAGTTTTTTTCTTGTCGCTACAAATTGCAGACAGTAATGAAACGTGATACCTTGTTATCTTTTATCTAGACCTGAGATGTCCATCGCTGCTATGTACACTATGTTGTGGGGATTGACCGTAGCTGCATGTATTGACTGTACACTAGTGTCTAATTACCGACGGTAGCAAGCTGTGTGTGTATTTTCTGGGATCGATGGTGGTGTCTAACACTTCTGTTACACCTCATTCGAAACTAGGTCAGATTACCAGAATCAGACGTTTCTTTGTGCGCGAGTCTTCACAACCTTTAAAGAAAGTATTGAAATGGGAGCATGATAAACGCACCGAAATCTTCTTTTTCGTCAGGACTATTATTTACAATGATTATATACAGGAATTAAGCGCATTCCGATGTGTCAAAACATAACAACTACCGTATCGATAAAATATGCATTGGGTGCGAAATGGGAGGGTACGGTAGGGAGAGAAGGGGTGAGGGGTACGTGCACTCAAGTTAAGCTTTATAACACCACATTTGTAACGAAAATGTCATTATTATGTTCGCAGTTAAAATGATTAGATGTTGCAACTGCAAGTGACTTTTGCGAAGGGTAATGGCATTGAATTTCATTTCTTCTTACCAGTCTATTTACATGACCTCAGAAAGAACGATTTTAGAAAGAAAATATTGACATTTCTATGGCCTATACGGAGGCGCTGGCGTCGAATCAAAAGCTTCCTCTGAAAATTCATTCCGGATTCTAATACAAATATAATGCAAAAATAGCAGTATTTTTGTAGTTACTGCAATATGATGTACGCCATCATTTTTATATGGCAAGCCAAATAGGACTTTAACCTATATCATGATAATGTTACACAATGATTTAAAAAGAAAGGACATCGTTTTGTTACATCATCATCACTGCAATAAAGATGATACCATGGAATGTTTTACCGTAGCTTCTACATTATCATTACTGTAGTGCGCGTACGCGCTACAATAGTGGTAATACTGGCCAAGTGAACGATACCTACATGACTGGACGTTGAAACTTAAAGTTCCATATAGTCTCTATACACTTGCAGTTTCAGAGGCTAGATACGTAGTCAACTTATTCTGAGCCTGTCACTGCGCTCACAAGCGCCCTCACTTTGTAGGTACCTACACGACTATTTTCCCTAGCTGGTGGTGTTGTCCGCCCCCAAAAATAACACTATTAACAACCGGAAAGTTCTTCCTAATACTGCAAGCACTCCACACGCACTACAATAGTGCGTGTTTGCAGGCAAATGCAGTTCCAGTTATCATTTGGTTTTGATATCATCAACTTACAACACAACCTATAGTTCTTGGTCCTTAGAGCCGGACACGTTATAGAATTACGGTAAATTACATTTTCCCTTTTCTTTCGTTTTTCATTGTACGCGTAGAGGGTCCCTGCTTGATAGAGCAACCATGCCCAGGTCTCGCCCACGAAAGGTTCGGAGGATGACAGCCCCCGAGATCATAACTCAAAAGAAATCTTTCCGGGTAAGTTGTTGTGTATACGTACACTGATTTCCATTTCTCCTACCTTAGCAATAGGGTGGCGCTATTCATATTTAGTTAACACACAGCATTACTTAAAATTATGCTCACGAGGAAGGATTCAGTTTATTTGGGACGGAACCAGCATACTATATAGTGAGTTCTAGCATAGTTACCTTTAGTGGCTTAAATGTATTTGTACTCGAAATATTCGTTTTCTGGGGAGTTTGAAATGCTAGTATAAATGTTGGAGAATTTGGAACAACTATTTACCTACAGGTTGTCAGTTTACTTGTCACAATTGTTATATACGCTTAGATTGGTAAATGCTTTTAAACTAAATTGTACCCTTCCTGGAGAATCCGATCGTCAAAGTCATTCCCAGACATCGAGGAGTCTTAAATTAGACAATTAAACTCCATAGTGAGCGAGAATGCTTCTACTGAGGATGCAATGAAAAGGCTTATTGAAGTTTACCATGTGTCTTAATTATTTAACTTCCTATCATATATGGTGGCAATTATGTAAGACCTGTCATGGTTCTATTTTTTCATAACTGATTATTATATTGCCATATTCCCGTTATCATGATAGGAACCTCATGTATCTAGAACAATATGATTTATACGAACCCAATGGATAATTTTTCTCGCGATGACATGTACCCTCCCACGGAAGAGAAAATTGGTGGGGCGTCCCAATTTCTGGAAAAACGATTCAGTTTGAGATTAAGCAAATACCGACTCGTTAAGTATAGCATTATAGCACATATCTAGCTACGCAGATAAGCTTGTTTAACAACATAGTTATTAATGTGATACATCAAACTGATACCAAGAAGAAGAAAACAATAACAAATTTAAGAAGAAAAAAAAACACAAATATAGTTGTCTTCATTATTGTGTGCAAGGTATATATATGACGTGAGAAATGTTGTAGTTTATAACTGTTATATATTTGTTTTAGAAAGGATATGGAATCTGCCGAGATATTTATAGATGTATTCATTTCATTAATTATGTAGACGTTAATTTTTAATACAATTGGTATACTACAATTATAACCCATTCATACAATTTCGCAGACCTGCAAGCTTTTCAATTGACCCCCCCCCCCCTCCGATATTGTTACTGTGTGTAATATTCAGTATGTGATAACATATCGAATGTTCGCAATTCTATTTGAGCCGACTGTCAGGCCGAAGCAGATATATACCTATATTGATCATTACTGTTTGATGTAACGTAATAGGCATAGCGCCATTGATAGGACCCACACGGAATGAATGACTGTTAATTTTCATCTGCCAGCAATTGGCATTTGTTTCACATTCTAAAGTTTAAACTATACAATCCAGATTGTCGTGTATAAACTTGTATACGATTGTAATTCAACACGCGGTTTGTATGTGTTTGGGCGTTTGCGTCTGTGTGTGTGGAGGAGGGGGGGGGGGTGTCGGTTTGTACTTTTGTGAAAAATCCCAGGAAGTGCCTCTTTTCACAAACTAAAAGTGATCTTTATTATGAAAATTACTAATATTTGAGTTTTGCAATATTAAGAAGAAATCGTGCTTGAAGTTAAAGAGATGCTACCTACGATATACTTAATTGCGAAGGAATATGTTGTACGGAGTAATACATAGATGATTTATTTTGTCGGGAATTCTTGGCGACATTTTGTAGTTGGCACCTCAAATCAAAGTCAATTGTCTCACTGTTCCTCGAATTCGTAACATACCCCTCACCCTCAGCCTCACCCTCACCCTCAGTATCAATGCTCTTCAGACGCCCTTGTCAGGCAAGTACCGTACTTGGCACAACATATTAACAATACTAGACAATATGAGCAGGTGCGTCCATGAGTTAATCTGCAGTGCATATAAATTGTAGTTGTTTGCCAAACTTAAGATTTTGGCTTCGCTTCAATGTAACAAGTTTCTATGAAATGTATAAACGTTCATTCTCGATCAACTATTCAAATATGTTATACGCTTAGATTGGTAAATGCTTTTAAACTAAATTGTACCCTTCCTGGAGAATCCGATCGTCAAAGTCATTCCCAGACATCGAGGAGTCTGAAATTAGACAATTAAATTCCATATAGTGAGCGAGAATGCTTCTACTGAGGATGCAATGAAAAGGCTTATTGGAGTTTACCATGTGTCTTAATTATTCAACTTCCTATCATATATGGTGGCAATATGAAGGATCTGTCATGGTTCTATTTTTTCATACCGGTAACTGATTATTATATTGTCATATTCCCGTTATCATGATAGGAGCCTCATGTATCTAGAACAATATGATTTATACGAACCCAATGGATAATTTTTCTCGCAATGACATATACTCTCCCACGGAAGAGAAAATTGGAGGGGCGTCCCAATTTCTGGAAAAACGATTCAGTTTGTGATACTCAAATGGTTGAGTATACCATTATAGCACATATCTAGCTACGCAGATAAGCTGGTTTAATAAGATAGTTATTAATGTGATACATCAAACTGATACCAAGAAGAAGAAAACAATAACAAATTTAAGAAGAAAAAAAAACACAAATATAGTTGTCTTCAT